>JAQGAP010004388.1:0-10563 GCA_034697805.1 Orchesella bifasciata
AAATTATCAGTTTCTGGTATGGATTTATTCTTGTAAATTTTGTACCCCATTGGAGGTTTCCAAATCTGGTCGCCTTAGCGGTTTATCATGCCTTATTGCAATTGATGAATGATATGCGGTACATGGTGAGGTCAACAATGTAAATTGAATCGCTACAGGTCATATGATGCAGGGCAGGGATTTCAGAAAATCCTGTATGTACATATGTATCCGTGAAATGTTTTGTTTCTTCGACAGTTTTTTGTGCTGCCTTATATATTGAATTTAAAAAAGTATTTTTATTGGAAGTTATGTAACTACAGTTCGGCTCAGAATTGTTATGCTATTTCGAACGTTGCCCCAAGTCTGGTTTCTACCTGACATTGTAGCAATTTGTATGTATTGCAAGATTAATGCTTATAGAACTGTGACTGATTGTCAAAAAATGCTGATGACATAACTTTCAAAGGTTACTTACTGCAATTTCATCCAAGAAATGACATATGAACTTTTTGTACATATAGATCGCAAACGTAAAATACTTCGTTCTAAAAATTTAAATTAACCTTTTCACTATCTGTGATTTTTAAAAAGAAAAAGTGACCTTTGTTGAGTAAAAGTAGTAAACAATCACAGACGTTAAAAAGTCGGCATGAGTTAATGCTCTAGTAAAAACATTTGATTAGAACATAGGTACCGTGTAACTAACTCATAAAAAGTGCATCTGTCGAAGTATTTATCAATGGAAGAAACCGTGCTCTTCCTAACAAATTAATTTAAAGCTAAATCTTCTCACTCGTCATAAATATTAACGAGCATTTTCAAAGCCTCATAAAACACCATTATAGTTTGTAGCTCGTATAGGGTTTTGGGTTTAGGCTCAAAATGAAAATCCAGCCATTATTCTAGGGAATATAAACGTTACATTAAACTGATACAGTCTAGTAATTTCCTGGTTTGTGATTTGACAATATGCTAACACATCAATTTATAAAATACGCAAACCTTTAAATTGTATCATTTACCTTAAAGCCGTATTATGCGTGCAGAATCCATGTTTGCACTGGATTCGAATTTGAAGTAGTTCATAAGTTGTTACTATTGCTAAAGCAGCTTTGAAGATAAACAGAAAGCGCATAACATAAAACTCAATTTTTAATCGAATTGGTCTTGTCAGTATTCCATTCGTCATCCAGAGAATAAGTATGTAAATCAGAACTATTGAACCCAGAAGTTTCGTATTTCCGAAGACATAACAATCCACGGTACTAACTGTTAATGAGTACTCTGAAGTGAGCTGCAAAAGTATTTTTGATAAGTGTGGGTGTATATTGACGCACAAGTGGGGAAGTAGACCGTTTTTATCCAGGGAAGTAAGAAGCGTTGGTCGTCGTTGTGATAAATGCTTGATAATTTGTATATTCTCCTCAATACGCTGTACACTGTGACTTTTTGTTTCAGCAACGCACGAATGAATCAAATCATTCATGTCCGTATCACCAATGACCTTATAAAATTCTTGCACTTCGATCATGTAGTGTACAAAATCCCAATTTTGATATTCAACCGCGACATGAAGCAGTGTTTTCAATTCCGGATCCCGAGCATCAGTCAGATTAATATTAGCTTTACCTAAAACTTCTGATAATCGCCAGAGGGTGTTTTTATTTCCCGTTTTAACAATTTGAAACAGGTCAGAAACCTAAAGTCGACAGACAAATCAAAATTGGGCAACAATCCTTAAATAATATTAAATCCATGATTTTTGTCAGCTTACCTTTGTTTCAGGCCTTGTTAGTTGTAAACCGTGTTCATCTATCAACAATGTCATTTCCTTACGTACCATATTCATATTCATATATGTCATTAGGAACTGGTCGTTAGAAGCCGCAATTATACCATAGTATTGACTTAGTGCTGGAATGTTTTGATATTTTATGTATAGATATGTGATGAGACAATTGACTTGCCGACCTAGATCATTTATACTACCACCTGCAGCGACCACAAGACCATGTGAATACTTGCACACGCCTAGGTCCAACAACTGTGTATTTTTCAGTAACTCGTCATTCATGTGAGTTGCTACTTCGGCGAGAAATTTCGCTTCACGTTCTGGTGGCCAGAATATAGGACTCGCTTGCAAAGCAGCACATGAAGGCCGTGATCTTGGGTTATTTGCAAGCATGAGCCTAATAAAAAATATGTTCTGCATACAAACATGCAAAAGTTCATTTGCTTTTACCATGACTTTCCCATCCAAAATGTTGACATTTCTTCTAAACACATCTCCATAAGCATGCTTTCCATCAGTAAGAACGTAGTAGTACAGACATCCGAGAGAAAATACATCAGATGCCGTGGTCTGCATGCCGAAATACTTTAAGATTAAAATGGCTTAACAAACCAACATTGAAATTCAATAATATTTTCTTAGAAAATGTTGCCCTTACAAATTTACATTTCCCATCTGCCATTTCCCGTTGCTGCAATATTTCTGGAGCAATCCATCCTTGTGTCCCGCATCCAAAACTTGATACTGAATTGCGGTTATTGATAATCCGTCTGCTTAGCTCAAAATCGGAGACTTTAATCCGTTTTCGATGGGAAACCAACAGAATATTCTCGGGTTTGATGTCCCTGTGGATAATTCGGCACTGGTGTAACCAGCCCACCCCAGCTGTTACCTGCCGGAGAACTTCACTGGGTTCAATTTTGATCGGCTTGCTGTGAACCCAGTCTTTTAGTGTCATGTCACATAATTCCAATATGATTATTACGTAATTGTGCTTTAATTTGGTACCAAAATACCGTATGATGTTTTCGTGCTCATTGCATAGTTTCAAATGATCAATTTCTTTAATTATATCATATTGATGAATTTCTGAGTTGACTCGTTTCACTGCTACATCTCGATTTTCCAATTTTCCCTTGTAAACTATAGTGTCAAAACACCCTTTTCCCAAGACATCATTAACATCATAACTAAGCGACTTGTTACCAATGCCGAGCTTATATTTAGCTGCTTCAGTCCGCAGCACTTCCGCAGCCCCTGATTGATTACATTCGATAAGAGCATCTATCAATTTATCAAATCCTTTTTCTCGCGTTAGCAAAATATTGTAGAATTTGTATGCCCGTTCCGTTGGGCTTACACCAGGACATTTCTGAAGAAACAAATAAGGATAAAGGTGAATATAAAAAGTTTTCACTGAATAGTTTTATTAATGCTTACCAAATCATCCACTTCTTCCCGACTCAGAATTCCAGATTCCAACAATTTGGACAGTAGCAAAAAGTTGCAATTGGTAAGTTTGATTAACTTGTTTAAAGTTTTAAGCACAACTGTGCTCTCCCACTCCTCCATTTTTCTAAAACTGCATCCCGAAAATTTTAAAATTGTTTTCACTTTGTATTGCTCTGAGTTTGAGTTGACAAATGCATACTGCACAAAATGGCATCGAGAGCAAAACTACGTTCACCTATCTTGTCATTTAGTCGGAGTGCGTTGAGGGTAAATGTAAGTGATAACATGTTGATTATAACTTATTCTGGTTTGATAATTTGAGATTGTGCATCCGGTATTCAATATTCACATTCACGCGCTTTAGTTATCAAGCTATTTGAAGAGTATGGGTGACCACATCTTGTTATCACAAGTTTATACCTGAATTTGTAACGGCTGAAAAATATTGTATATGAGGTCAGGATTACTTTATATGACGCATATTTATATATGAAACGGAGTAAACGGACTGAAAAGTAATCTGGTAAATATTGATGTGGATCCTGAACGGCATTAGGAAAAAAAGCGATATGGATCTTTGCTTAGCAGACTACTCATCAAAAAATTCCTGAATCATGATTGCAGGGTAATCTTCAAACAAAATGCTTGATACTTTCAACATGATTTCAATGAAATAATACAAAGTCTGTGACTTCATTTAGATTTACTGCATTCACTGCAGATTTACTTTTTTACTGGCAAATAATTTTTTCCATTATTATGAAGTCAGTTACTTTTTTATTTCATTGTGACTAAAAAGTCCCGTAGATTTAATTTTTTAGGTGTGATGACAACTTGTCAAATTTTCAAATTGACTACACATTTATAGCTTTACAAAACATAAGTTAGGATCAGAACTGCTAGCAATCATATTGTTTTAATAAAATTCCGACAGTCTTGTTTAGCTCAAGTGTTTGGTGTTTTGCTTACTTCCTTTCGTACGAGCGTATAACATTCGAGATATTGTATTACAAATAAAGCGTTTATTGTAAACCCTACTTTCGTAATCAGATCAATTTTTTACTGCAGTTTCCTCCAGTCTGTAGCCAGCTTCACAGCAAAGCTTTCCGTATCCTATCATATTGAATGAATATTATATGTTTTGAGCACTGCATAAAAATGAAAAATGGTTTCATTTAATACCAGTCACAAAAACCTGTTATGGAATAATTAAGTTTATGTAAGATAGCAATGAAGTAAACTGTAATTGATGATGCCAGATAAACTACCAAACAACGTATATTATGTACGCCTAATAGCTCGTGATAAGAAAATTGCGCATCACTTTTATGTAGCACTGTAATGCAATGTTGATATGCATGTCAACAGTATTACACCTCGGATACATTATAACTTTTCAGTTTGTTGATCTTCTTTACTGGAACAAAAAAGCATTTTATATTTGAATTTAGTAGTTGATTCGTAAATCATCACAAATAACAAGACATAAAAACATTATGAATGTGATATGTATATTATGCTACTAAGCCTGAAATTGAATTTAGCACGTCTAATGAATAACATTTGAAATCCTCATGAAAAGTTAATTAAATTCACAGAATAATTATTTCATACTGCGGAGTAGGGTAAAATGGTCGTCCCACAATTCATATATCAGTAAACCATAAAACTAACTTATACAACGCTCTGTTCCATATGTCCCTGGAGTCCGTTTAAATTTTCAAGAGATATGGATTACTAATTTTTCTCATTTTCTTTGAGCACCGAAATGCTTCACTTCATAATCTTTGACAAAGATGAAATCAAGATTAATTCAAGAAATCACTGTGACACGTGGGTATTTAAATTGAGATGTCGTACATGTATTTTTGTATTGTAACTGTTGTTTTTTAAAGTTGTTTATCATAATGTCTCCTATCAGCGTAACAACCTTGGTATAGGATGCTGATATGGTATCAATAATAATAATAATAATGATGATTCCATCGTATAACATTAAGGCAGTTATTTTAAATTAAATAAAAGCAGAAAGGTAATTACTTGATTACATTCAACTCAAATGGCTAAATATTCTAAACTACCTTTGTGATTCTTGACATGTGTGTTCGCCTTGACATCCGCCGTGTGCCTCTATCACATAAATACCGGCACCTATTTGCTTCCCCTCCAAACTGGTTTCATGCTTTTTCGAAGAGTGTACAGGTGAAGTCTTCAGCAGTATTATCATTTTCAAATTTATAGCCTAGTATGAAACCGACTGATGGAATTGCTCGTTCCAATCCAACGAAGTAATCTCAACCCCAACTGCTGGTTTAGGTGGCCTATGAATATTCTTTTGATTGAAATTCGCTAGTATATCTTTATTGCAAGCCCGTTTTCCCTTTACAGAACAACATCAATCTCTCAACCTAGTTCCCCAGTTTGTAGACAGTTTCAACAGCGAAACTGACCCTTACTTCTTATCTATATCCAGCAATCGCGTTAGTCATCCAAGTTAAGGCTATATCGGAAGCAGAATTGGTATTTGTATAGTACTCAGCATTTCATAAATAAAAACCGAGCCTTTAACTTTTGGGTTACTCAAAAGAATGACAGCTAAACGTTTAACCTATGTAAGAGTGCATTTTATAAATTTGATTAATTTTCCATTTTGTCGCCAAAACCCTGGTAAATAGGAAGGTAGCTGAGGTTTGGAGGGTGAATGCCATGTGTTCATGGAACATCCAATCACTCCAAAAACGTTGGTAGCTTGTATGTCAACTACCACGTACACGTTACCAACATACCTGCTGCAAATGTAAGATACAGAACTTTAAAAAACGTTACCGTCTAGAATTATTTACAAAAAAGTAATATTTCCAAAGCCGTTTTTTCGGAAACCTAGCCTATCCAACTTTCCTCCTACATACTGATTAAAGAAGCACATATTTTCTAACGCTATTGTTGATTGAATTAGAAATAATTTGCTACAATAAATTACACAGCCTAGTAAATACATAAAGTTGTATCGATTCTCGATGTTCCCTCTAAAAGAAAGCACGCCATCAACTTTCAGTGCAGGAGAAGAAAATGTTTTTTTTGCACTACCGAAAACCGGTATTGGTAATTTCATTTAGTATTTGTAGGATGTTGAAGTCAAGCTGTATTTACTGATGTTAGTACTACCGACGACTCTTGTTGGTAAATATAAAATTATTTCAGTAAAGAGTTATCATTTAAGTAAAACTATAATTAGTAATTTCGGTAGTTTTATTTCAGTATTCAACTTTGAAAATCTATTTACTGCTGAACGGAAGTGCTGGTGCACTTAATAGCTTCCACATATACAACCACAGGACTGGAATTTTTTATGAATGCGTAGAGAGTCAAATTGAAATTTTTTACAGAATTTTTTGTATGAAAAATTATTGTTTAGTTAATAAATGTATTACAATGACACATACCATTAAATACACTTGTTATAAATAAAATTAAAAACAGCATGATACTTACATAATTACATTTAACCCAACCTTCATGTTCTCAAAAGTACTTACCAACACACGAACTTAAGTACATATCTACTTATTTTAGTACTACTGAAAATTGGTATTGGTACTTTGATTTTGTATGTAGGTAAGCGTACATTCACGTAATTTGGTACAACATAAAATATGTATCGGTACTTATAATTGGTATTTTGTATGTAGGTAAGGGTACATTCACGTAATTTGGTACAACATAAAATATGTATCGGTACTTATAATTGGTATTTTGTATGTAGGTAAGGGTACATTCACGTAATTTGGTACAACATAAAATATGTATCGGTACTTATAATTGGTATTTATTGGATGTTGAAGTCCAGGCGAACTTAATTTATTTCAGTACATCCAAAATATCGTATTCGTAACATTAAAAGTAATTAATAAGAGTTGCCGTTTAAGTAGTATTATAATTAAGCAATTACGGTAGTTTTACTTACGTGTATTCAACTTTGAAAATCTTTTTTCTGGACTGGAACAATATTTTTGCAACAGCGTTCGCATTGCGCATGTAGAAAAGTTTTGTATCAGATATAAGAAGTGTTACTGGTTGCCCCGTTGCTAATATGTTACATAGTATTTTATTCAATTGATTGATCTATTTATTACATCAATTAGAATTAAATGAGGCGCGATTTTTTAAAAATACAACAGGATGTGTTTTATTCTAATTTCAGTTTTGGCTTGGCTCAAATCGAATTCAATCGTTTTTTCCTATATTTTGTGGACGCTGATTTCTGTTTTCCTTGATTTAGTAAAAATTGGTGAATAGTTTTTTATCAGTAAAAATTTGTTGTATACGTAAATATGTCTACCTATTTTTGTATTACATAATTTTTGTATCGGTAATTTGTATTGGTAGAATTGTGTACTATTGGTAAACGTTTACAGATTTGAGATACTTTGCCGTTAGCCAGTTGTTCCTTACCTTCTTACCTATAAACAGATTTTATACGTATTTGCATCAGTTACTTTGAAGGCCTTTGGCTATATATTTTAGTATTACCATATTTATGTATTGGTAATTGTTATTGGTAAAATTATGTATTATGTTTATAATTCCACGAATTATGTCATTTCAGTTTTTAATTCAGCACCTAATCTTCCCACCATCGGTCTAGAGAGGGGGGGGGGATAAAAAAAAGGGCAGTCAACCGTTGGAGACGTTGTACCGAACTTAGCTGAGTTTATTTGTAAGTCGGTAACGAATCATTTATTAAATTTTTGATCCACGAAATAAAGGCTAATGAAACACTTCTATTTCAGTTTTATTTCCTCAAAATGGCCAATAATAAAGACTTCCCTACTCTCTTCTCTGAGTTTATGGGAGCTCAGGCTCGGCCTAATTCAAAATTTCAGGAAAATGGAAAGAATTTTTTAGACTATATTCGTGTTCTCCGGGAAAAGCCAAATTGTCCAATTTATCATCATCAAATCGATGCTGTGTTAGCTACCCATAAGCTCCTTGCTGAGGACGCTAAAAAGGAAGTCCGCAAACCTGTTCCAGTATTAATCGTGGCTCCCACTGGTTCTGGAAAGTCTGGAATGATATTCATGCTGCCCTATGTCCTTCAAGCAAAGAAAGTGTTAGTGCTTACTCCATCAACTATAATTAGTGAACAACTTGGAGAAACATTTGGATTTCAAAACAAACCCTGTTTTCTAGAAAAGGTTGGAGCCTGCAGAGATCGAAAAGAACTCAAAAGCTTTTTGGAGAATTGCCAAATTATTCATAACTCCGCAGAGATAGGACCTAACCAACTCAACAACCTGGTGATAGTCAACGCTCAGAAGTTTGGTGGACGTAGCAGGACTACGCTGAATCTAACGTACCGTAACGGGGAAACAATTGGCAATGTGCAAGCCCTTTTCAGAGAGTGTGACCTTTTGATTGTGGATGAGGCTCACCATTGGCCAGCAGACACGTGGGTCAACATTGTTAAAGAGTTTCAAAAGTCGGCTGACGGTGATTGTATGACGAAGCAAATTGTATTCCTCACTGCTACTCCAAACAAAACTATGTCAAATGGTTCTGTGGAGACGATTCTGGAAAAGCAGAGGATTGCTTACGAAATTAAAGCCAGTATGTTGGAAGGTATTCGAAATGAATTATTATAAAATGATAATGCGCATGCATTTTATATTATTTCTCAGATAGTATACAATAATTACTTAAATGGTATTTTTAGGAAGAATCATTAGAAAATCTGAGTTTGTTGAAAAACTTGAAATTTCTCAGCTTGACAAAGACATTGACGAGTTGTTGAGAAGAAATTCAGTAAAGGAGCCAAGAATTGCAAAGCATCAAGCTATGATACTTACGCGGACCATTAAAGAAGCGGAAGATTGTGCCGCCAAGTTAAACTCTGCCAACCATGATAACTACGCCATTCCCCTGGTTAGTAAAAGAGCCACGGTTAAGCAAGATACAGAGGCATTCACCAGAGGCGAATATACTGTTGCTGTAACATGTGGAGTTTGCAAGGAAGGCTATGATAACAGCTCCGTGAGCGTGTGTGTGATTTTGAGAAACTTGAAAGCCAAAGTAACGTTCGACCAATTCATTGGGAGATGCATGCGCAAGAAAAAAATGCCAGTTGAAGACAGTGAGCAAGATCAAAGCTCAGCTATCATCTTAAGCTACACCAATTTTGGTCAAGGAAAGATGTGGAAAGAGCGAGAAGCTTTGGCAAACGAAGATCCAAAAGATGAGGATGAAGATTGAACAGAGATTAGGAAAGTTTGCGAGTCATGAGAATCACAAATTTTGAGAGGAAGTGTTATCCTATTTACTATTTTAGTAGTTTATAAGTACAACCACCAGCGATAAGGTTTTTTTTGCATTTTTTCTAATGTTTTGCTTTGATTGACTGTGTTTCTAGTCATATATAAAAATGAAAGTGAACTCATCCAATATATAATAATATAATATATCGGTAATAAAAATGCATGGAAGCATGAATTATCAAATAACCTATAACTATTCATTACTCTTCTATTGTATCTACATTAGAATGCATGAAACATTTTATAACTAAGAATTTTGTTTTGTTTTATGAGTGAATAAATATGAAAATCGATATAAACAATTGACAACTGACTACTTTTCAGCAAACTAGGCAATACCAGTAGTTTTAGCTATGCATTAACGCCACACATAAATTTTTCAACTATATTTTAATAGATTGAAGTTTGATGGTATCTGATTGATCCGTGACACTGATTTTGAGCATAGTTTACAATGTAGCCATCGATTATACAACCATAATTCGAAGCCGAAACATGACCGACAGCATCCGGTTAGATGGTTTCGTAAACTGAAGGAGAAACTAATATTTAGGAATATCTTTACGACGCTGTATTTCAGACGTCAATGATTAGACAAAACAAGTAAAACTCAAAAATCCGTCTTTATTTTTTTATTATGAAGTCACGTTTTCCAAATGCGTAGTAAATGTTTTTTTGGGACAAATTGTTCATATGATTTCAGTTCAACTAAAACCAAATTTTTGCAGTACTGTTAACTTCCTTTAGCAAACTTGGAGCTGGGTTTTCTACAATTTTACCCTCAACTGTGTGTAAACTTCATATTATGTTTTATGATAATAATGAGGTATCAAATTGTTGTAATAAGTCATTACGAAATGTTGCATATTTAAATTTCAAAATTTGGGTTTATTTCTGATTGAAGTGATGCGTCATCGTATAAAAATAATTTATAGCTTGGGAATCGCAATTTATCACAATAAAGTTAATTTAATAGACGAGTCCACCGTGGGAGACGGTCTTGTAGGCGAGTGGGGAAGCATAGCT
>JAQGAP010004389.1:0-10562 GCA_034697805.1 Orchesella bifasciata
GAGTCTGAATCCAGTTCCAAGATTTGTGGTAGTTTTAAAAACTACTGCGAATGCGGATTCGTCAAAATACACTTGGTGGCCGTTGTTTGGTCCCAGATAACGAACAGAAAGGGGTTGACCCATCCGCAAAGGCATGATTGCAATAGCATCCCGACCGGAATCGCTGATACCGTTACTTTCCAGCGTGAATGTGCAGCCAGTGAAGAACTCCAAGCGGATTATGAAAGCGCATAGCTCTCCTTCATCATAAGTTTGATTTAGTTTGTACTCAATCATTCCCCTGTCCGCAAACAGAGTTTGGCCGCATTCCGTTACTAAATTAATTTTAAAACATTTTCAGAATAAATAAAAACGTCATTTAGCAAATAAAATACAAATTTACTAATATTTTCAGGTGGAGGAATACTAGTTGTCGTTTGAATTGGAGGTCGCGTTCCACCCGCACAGTCAGTCACAGTTTCTGGAGGCTCGCAACGTTCCGTTTCAGCATTGTAGAAAAGTGGATTTGGGCATCCCATTTCGGTTCCGTTTCCATTATAGCAAATTAAATACTTGGTGCAGTCTGGAAGTGGGAGGTATACAACTCCAGATGGAGGGCATTCTGGTTGCAGACGAAATGCGTCGCCCAGTTGGTAACTCAAGCAGATTAAAAGAATCAGAGTTGCAGCTGTATTCATTGTGAACAGAACTTTTGAACAATCAAACATTTGAAGAGCTGAAAATATTATTTCACATATGAGTAAATGTATTGCCTCTGAAGTCACAAGTTTTTTCCCCAAAAAATGTATCATTATCAGAAGAAGATTACATTCTCTCTTTTTAAATCAGTTTAATATTTCATGTGCGTGAGTATTTCTACGCCGTTTTGTGTGTTAATTTATCTTGATTAAACTTAATCTCACCAAAACATATGCAAGATGCTCAACATAGTTTTCTCATATCGCATTCCAAAACTTTTAACACATTCAGATTCACTTACCTAAATTGTTTTGTTGCTTACCTAAATTGTAAAGCGTGTTATGTAAAACTGTTGCTGATTATTTTGTGCATGTATTCCTGGTTTATCAGTGTAATAAAAAGAGGCAACCGATATGATAATGCTGAATGAATATAGTATGATGTGAAAATTTTCTTATAGTTTATTACTGCATGATTCTAGTTTCAAAAGTAGGGGATGCATATGGTTATTATAACCAACTCGACTTTATATGTAAATCACTTTGACTTGTTTAACAAAATGTCAGAATATCAGATGGTTCATTTGATGGAGTATCGTGAAGAGTTGATTTCACGTGTAGGCGTGTCTAATCAATTTGCAAATAGATGAGAAACCTTTCAAGCCACACCTTTCATGAAACTCGTTATAATTTACTCCCACATCATGGTTCTTTTATAAGTACCATATCATGCTGGATTGAGTGCTGAGTAAATGCCGAGTTTCGTGAACTTTGGTACAATGGAACAATGTTATCTCATACCAAGTCAGTTAATACAAACATAGCTGTTGCTAATTTCATTGTGAAGTCTTTCCTTATAAAAGATACATAGTTGTTGCCAACATTATGAGACCATACCATGGTAATTCCAGGGTATGAATATATCAGCGATAAGAAAACCTTCCAAGGTCATCTCGTTTTGTACCAAAACTCTGCCTTCGTGTAAATTATTAGGTTTTCCCCACCATCACGTCGATCTAGTGCTATACCGTCAATCACCACCGATTGATCATGAACAGATGCTACATTATCAGTATAAAAACACGATTTGGTAATTAAACTGTCAATCTTTATTTTACGGTAATTCCTTTTTAAACATAGAAATCAAACTTTCAATGAAATTTTGGAGCACTGGTCGTAATAGGCTTTATGCAGGTTATTTTTAATTAATCGTTTTCCAACTCAAAGATCCTTGCGGATCCTTGCCTGAGTCTGCATTTCCAGAAACATACATGACGATGAAAATCCCTTGAGTATTGAATACTTTTGGCTCCTCGTCTTTTCCACAAAGCCTAAACATATAATGCGTTAGAAATTCCAAATAATTACCTTTAAAAAATCATTTAAATTTTGTTTCTTACGATGTCACATATTTGGCTTCTTGACCATCGTAGGTATGAATATCAAAGTAATCAGAGCAGTCATCAACAGCCCGGAAATTTTCCCAGACGGTTAGCTCCAAAGTTGAGTTTCCAGTGAGGCGTTTTGCCCCAGAAGTCAACCCGATTGGGTGATCATTAAGGACAATACCGGTTGGAAAAGGAAACTCAAGCGGAACAGATGAATCATTATTGAAAACCAGTGCAGGTCCAGGTATTGCCCAACTATCCTGATTTTCATGCTTAAAACTTAGCCTAAAGCCGGTTCCATTGTTTGTGGTAGTGCTGAAAACTACGAAAAACGTAGCACTGTCGAAAGCCAATCGGCTGGCGCTGTTGGGTCCAAAGTAGCTAGGTCGTTGGGTAGTTTTCCTCAACACAGGGATGACTGCAACTGCATCTTGACCATCTGGGTTGAAACCATGTTCTTCTAGGGTGAACGTTGCTCCTCTATACCAATATATTTTAATAATGAAAGTGCACAGCTCTCCGGCATCGTAGGTTTGGTTAAGTTTGTATTCAATTGCTCCCTCGTCAGCAAGGAGAGTTTGGCCACATTCCGTTACTAAGTAAAAATAATATGAAGATTCAGAAAATTTATAAATATTTCTAAAAAAAATACTTTTTGAATTACTTACAAACATTTGTTTGTTGAGCAAATGTTTGTCCAAGAAGGGTACTCAAGCAAACAAATGCGAACAGGGCAGTTTGTACTTTCATAATGAAAACCGTTTGAGTTTTTCAATTTTGCAATGTAAAAAGAAGAGTGCTTCTGGGTGTTTGAAACGCCACTGAATTCATATGACCCTGTAGCCCTAATTTATATTAAAAAGTTTCGTTATCAAAACAGATACGGTTTGTATATTTGACACCACTTCTGCAATGTTATGCAATGGGATTTTCTGCAATAATTGTTCTTATCCAATTGTATTTTCATTTATAGATATGTACTCCACCTTTCGTGCAAACCATATTTTTTACCAGTGTTACATCATGGTTTTTCCATAGTATTCATATATCGTAAATAAACTATCTATAAATGACTATACGAGTTGGTCACCATTATACATTTCTCTCTTACACAGTAATATAGAGATAAAAACATGGACTGATTTAATATCTTTTCAATCTGACACATTGCCTTCACTTAAATAAAAAGGTATTTCCCGTTATCAAGTTAGACTTATGCTGATTAATCAATCAATTTTGACATTGAGCAGTAAAGTAACTTTGTTAATTAAACTGTCAAAATTTATTATTTTCATGTGCTTCACGCTTCAATAATTTAAAGCCAAACAAATCCAACTATTGAATAATGAAGTTTTTTACTGCAACTTTTCACTAATTAACAGTCCTCCAAGTCAAAGTTCCTTGCGGTGGGTTCGAATCAATTGCGTTATTCGAAACATACACGACCATAAAGATCCCTTGAGTATGAAATACTTTTGGCTCCACGTCTTTTCCACATAACCTAAATAAAACATATCATTTATAAATCTCACAAAATCAATCAATTTTAAGCACTTAATTATTTCTCGTACCTTCCCAAATATCCACTTGCTTGACCGTTGTATGTATGAATATCAATAAAATCTGAACAATCATCCACAGCAACGAAATTTTCTTTGACTGTTAGCTCTAAACTTGAGTTTCCAGTGAGACGCTTTGCCCCAGAAGTCAAGCCGATTGGGTGATATGAAATGACTAATCCACTTGGGAAAGGAAATTCAAGAGGGTCGGATGAATCGTTGTTATAAACCAATGCAGGTCCGGGTATTGCCCAACTGGCTGAATTTTCATGCTTAAAAGTAAGTCTGAAGCCCGTTCCATTGTTTGTCGTGGTTCTAAAAACCACAAAAAATGTTGACTGCGAGAAAGACAATCGGCTTGCGGAATTGGGTCCAAAGTAGCTGGGTGTTTGGGGACTTCCTGTATGCAAAGGGAAGACTGCAACTGCATCTTGACCTGCAGGGTTGAAACCGTGGCGTTCAAGGGTAAATGTTGCGCCAGAAAACCACTCTATTTTTATAATAAATGTGCAGAGCTCTCCAGCATCGTAGGTTTGATTGAGCTTGTACTCAATTACTCCCTCGTCGGCGAGAAGAGTTTGGCCGCATTCGGTTACTAAAAATATACACATTAATTTTTTTAAACATGCTGCAAATAAGCATTTACAGAAAATAATTGAAAAACTTACAAACTCTTTCCTGCGCAAAAGTTTTGCCGAGATGGGTACTCAAGCAAGCCAATAGGAATAGGGCGGTGGCTGGCTTCATTTTGAAAATAATTTTAAGGAATGCTACGAAAATGTAATGTGTTTCTCGAAAACTGAAACGCCTCTGAATTCACATTTGCTTGTAGCTGCAATATATACCGAAACTGTTCACTTATCGGAAGAAAATGTTTTTGTCAGGTTACATATTGATATGTATTGAGGTTTTGTTGATTATGCAACTGATTGGGTCATGTAATATCTTGTGCATATGTAAGCTTACGCGTGACATTCCACCTACGCGTTCACGTGGAACACGTTTATGCATTTGATAAAACATGATATTGGAGTACATCATGACTCCTCTTTTTCCTGGACAGATAGGTATATTTTATTGTTCTTCAGCTTTGCAGTAAATCGTTTTGAGGTAAGAAGGTTATATATGAAGGTTTAATCTGGATCCACAAGTGAATCAAAGCATGTGCATGTAAATTTTTAATTTACACCTTCACACGATATGACATAATGATCCCGACCTTTAATTTTAATCATTACTACTGAGAAATAACGTATAACACACGGAACACGTATTAACTTATCATCTTTATGTATGTGCGGCAAAGATGCACTTACATGTAATTATTCACTCATTTCGTTTTGGTTTTTGTGAAACTATTATATTATTTGACATTGTTCAGTTGTCAACCGCGTGAAATTACTCTACAAATTTGTGCTGCAAATGAAAAGACTTGAAAGTGAAAATATACGTAAATCAGTTATTTTATTGTAGTTCTCGTTATATTAACTGTTTTCCAACTCGAAGTCTCTTGGGGTGTATTGTTGTGTTTCATGTGTATACAATACTACCCAAAAACCTTGTGTGAACTGTTGGCCCAAATTTATGAAATGCAATGGTCATACCTATCTACATTACACATTACCAATTTAGTAATTTTCTACTCCAAATAAAATAAATATAATGTTGTTGCGCCTTGCAAGAATGACGTATTGATACATAGAACATGAAAGTTTATGAGTCTATTTTCTATTAAAAAGTGCTATTTGTTGTTCCAACACCTATAACAATATTACCTGCACAGCCCCAATGATAATAATAAATACTGAAGTAGTGGAACATATACTTTTTCCATGTGTGTTTTGGAATATTATACTCATTTATACTTTCTCTGACATCCTGCTTTGCCTGTTCAAATACAAAGGAGATGGTTTCCAGTGCAGACTGTTCAACTTCGTCCAATCCAGCTTCAAATGAGGATTTTGGACTCATATTATTTAATCAATTAGATCTTAGATATCTCTATTCTTCAAATATTTAAAATGTTTGCTGGTTAATTGGCAGGATTCCTAAGTTAAGGGTGCTTACTGAAGCTGCAAGGAATTTAAATCATATTTTTATTAATTATGAACATGGATTTGCAAATTACTTTCATATTTTACCTCTACGACACTAGACATCCAACGTACAGCAACAGATTCCTAATTTTATAGCAAATGAAACCACCAAAAACTGTGAACGAAAACTGTGGCAAAGACGCAATTCTTCTTGCTTTATATACATATTCATTGGATGCTAGTGATTGTCAAACAAACTTAAATTTTGTAAGCTATAAGCAAACGTCCGGATTTATTAAAAATAAAAACAAATTGATTATATTGCCCAGCATGATGCAAATTCACATTATTCAATGACCAGGAAATTCAATGCTACTGACCTTCAGGATATGACTAAACATCATTATGTGTGGCTATTAGCTTTGTAATCCCGTAAACACAACAAGTATTTATTATTTTACATAGGGATCTATTCTAAATCCCTTCAACTCAAGTACACAATCGAAAATAACATGATAATGGTATGATTCACAAAGCATCCAGCGGATGACTTGATTCAAATACTAATGCTGTTGTTGAAACTTTCAACTCATAATAAAAATTAAATTTTAAGTGCTGAAGACGAAGATAAGTGCATAATAAATTTTCTTATCGCAGCTTTTTGGTTTCACATGCCGCAACAGTCCAGTGCCCCAACCTGCAGCGGGCTAGATATTTGACCGATAATCGCATCATTAAACAAATAGGCCATTCATCACCGTGCAAAATTCCCAAAGTGAAAACAGTGCAGATGTGGAGTTAACGTTACAGCTACGGAACAAGGAAAGTAAAATGTGAAGGGTTGGAATGATTTGAAATCAATGGTTTATTGATTTATAAAGTTTTGGTGCTATATTCAAAGGGATAGAGACAAAACCTTGCGGAATAACCGTTTTAGAATTTAATACGCAATACGTATATTAGTCTTTTTTAATCTACAAAATTTAAACTTAAGGTTCATTCCTATTAGTTCAGTAATACTAAAATACTTTTATGCAGCTCAGTTTTACATATGCCGCAAAAATTTTCAACTTTGTCAAATGCCCAATTAACAGCATCATAAAGTAGAGTTAGTGCCAGAGAAACAAAGTTAACAATGACTTCAAGCACCAAAACCATTGAATACGTTAGTGCTGCTATTTCTCTTTGAGCTGATGCTGTAGTTTTCTAGAAGCTCTTGAATCTTTGTTTTTGGCTGTATCAATATTTTCCATGCACATTTTTTGGATTTATCATAATTACCTTTCATCTCTTTGACAAACCACTTATCTAAGTGTTGCCCATTGGTTGGCTTGGACTTGGACCTTAGAGCACATCCCCATTAAGGCCTTAAGAACGGAAGTCAGCAATTTTTTAATTTCTTCATAAGAACCTGGTAGCTCTTGAACTTTGCATGTCATACTTTTAAAGTCCTGTTTGACACGATTTTGCAAGTCTTTGTAGGCCACAAGCTTTTTCATGTTTTCCTGTAGAATTAATCTAACAAAAATTACGTTTCCAATTTATGTCAAAACTTTTAAATCATTAATAAAACTAACAATGCATTTTCTTTGCTACAGATATTGTGGCAAAATATAACTGAAACCTTCTGGACGTTGTTAGGCCACCTCTAAGATAAATTGTAAACAAGTAAGGTAGAAACAAACAGTGTTTACTACGAGTATGTACTTGAAAATTTGTTCTGGTGCCTGCACACAGTAAATACTTAGTTGGCGAGCTGTTTTTTGTTTACATGGTGAGGATTAAACCAAACGTATGACATATATGATAAATGGAGTGAGGCTCAGATAAATTGTTTTGAGTAATGATTAATGTATGCAGGTTAACGCAAACTTACAGGTATTTTAAACAAATATTTTGTCAGCTCCTGTGGCTGCTCTAAGTAAGTTCTAATACTGTCTTTAGTTTTTACTAGATTTAATTTGGCTTAGTTTGTTGAAATTCAAAAGCATGCGTAAACAAAGCTATGCCGCAAAAAACAGCATTAATATTGTATTCTGTTATAAATGTTTCATTTGAAAAAAATGAAAAGTATTCATTAGTAAAAGACATAATTTACCAACTCTATCACTGAAAACCATCCATAGAGAATTTAGCTTGGTTTATGGAGATTCTTAAGAATTTATACGAAAAGGGATGATTATATTCCAGCCCATGAAAAACCTCAATGAAAATGTTCTCCCGGCAGGTCAACAAAACGATTGCCAATTAGTTAATTTTTATGCAAAATAAAATCAGCTAATTGTTCATCCCAAATATGCATCCACCGAAACAGTAAATCAGGGAAATTTTCGTGAGTAAGAGTATTATTTATTGAATATCGCAAATCAAATATTTAAGTTAAAATGACCAATATTGAATATAGATTTTAACACACATTACTGGATTTGGCGATGATATAAACAAAATGGAGCAATATTTAGCATTCTACAAGAGCCAGTAATGTCAGCTAGCAAAGAATATGATGAATATTTTATATTTTAGTAACACATAAGCATATAACACTAAATTATACTTATTAGAGTTGTTCATTCTATGTAGTTAAAACGGCCAAAATATGTATTTAAATATGTGGCTAAAATGGCGAAAATATGTAGTTAAATATATAGAAAAAAAATTGCAAAATATGTGCAAAAATGTACTAAAAATTACATATTCGCCAAGAATCGAATTCAGTTGACAAACCGTTTTTCTTACATAAATAAACCCTAAAGACAACCTTTTTTATAAAAAGAGCCAGTTTGGGAGTTCTAATATGAAAATTTTGTAGTTTTGTCACCTACACGGACACAAAATCGTGAAAAAACGGCAAAAATTAACAAAATAACGTCCAAAATCAAGAAAAATTGGAAAATCTGTAACTACATATGTAATATGTAGACATTCTTCAAAAATGTAAAATATGTAATTAGAACATGGGCTTAAAATGACCCATTTGTGACCAAACATACGCATGCAAAGTTTGGTTTCAATCAGATAAAGCCTGAAAAATATGAATTTACACGAAATGAACAACTCTAATACTTATTATTAGATTAAAAATGCCTTGGCTATCTTGTAAAGAATTTGTTCAATGGACTTGAAAAACTCAGCCAGTTTTTCATACAACCACAGGAATCCTGTGTAAATCTTATGCAATAGCCAACCGAAAAATTCTAAAATCAGATTGGAAACAAGGGCAAATTTCTTAAAATATTTAAGAATTGTGTCTTGCTCAGAAGGGTTGGAGTCAGCGCCGACTTGTTGGATTCTTTTGCGTGCAGTGGTGATAATATTTTTGCATTTGTTTTTAATTTCATCAAGATTTTTCTCGATTTCTCGAATCGCTTCATTGTCGATATTCTCGTTTGGAATCAATGGTGGCACTACCATACACCAGTGTGTCAAATCTGAAGTTGCTTGCTTCAGCAAATTCTTGACCTCGATGGGGCAACTGGCAGTATACTTCTGTGTATTTTGACTGTCTAGAACGTCCGTTAAGCGTTTGCGTAGTTTATTGAAATCAATAGGTTCGGAGTTCGTTCCCTTTTTATAAAAAATAGCACAAATTATAATTTATTTGAATATTTTTCTAGTCTTTGTTTTTTTAGTTTTCAAAAACTTACCATTTTGTAGTAGTAAATAAATAGGAGAATGTTAAAAGCCAAAATTCAAAACGACTTTTTCAGCACATACTACTTGTAAGTAAAAGCGATGGTTTGGTACTGACTGAAGAATTAAGTTCGAGTTTATATACAGCGTTATAGTCAATACAGTCTTTAAAAATAATGGTTATGACAGGCTGCAAATAAGTCAAGAATAAGTATTACAGGAGCAAACATACTTGTATATTTTGTGATAAATGCAGTATCGCGTAAGTCTTTTATTATCTTGTGGGTCACAAATGTTAACTGTGTCAATTTCTGATGATCAATAGCTGAGCCACACTATTTGCATTTTTGCAACCGTTTGAGGTGCACAAATTTAGTTGTTTGAACGAAACTTACATGCATTTGGATTTGAACTCCAATACTGAATAAATTAATGCGAACTCATTTTTTCCGTTTTATTGGATACAAAAACAGTTATTTAGTTTTATTATGTTTAGAAATTTAAGTTTACTCATTAAAGTTCTACAGTAAAATAATTATGTCAACAATATTAAAGAACTTTGGTGTAACTCATTCTCATACATGGTGAAAAATTCTTTAACCTTGCCATACAGCCAAAAGGCAGCATCTAGAACTACCTTTATTGCCAGGGAAACCAAAGTGGAAATGATTTCAAACACTGCAACCATAGACGACGTAACTTGTGCCACAGTTCTTTGACAATGCGGAGGTAGGCTTCTCACGACTTCTACAATTGCAGCTTTTGCCGCGTCAATGGTATCTACCAGTATTATTTTCATTTCATCAAGATTGTTTTCAATCTCAGAGATGGACGATTTATTTAATTGACTTCCATCATTAACTAAAGCTGCTAGGTCTGAGGACAAACCGGCTGTGGTCATCAGGATGGAAGTCAGCAAACTTTTCAAATCTTTCGGTAAATTAGTACACCGAAGTACTTGACTTCGAAGATCCTGTGCCTCCCGCTTGAGCCGTTTAAATAAACTTTTGCAATCCATAAAACTGGTCATGTTTTCAGTGGAACGAATCTACATTTAAAAATATCTTGAAGTCAGTAACCTATATACTCTGTAATTTTTTGTAATTCAAAGCAATAAAGTGTTCTTATTCCACTCTCTACCAGAGAGAGTGGAATACCAAGCGACTACTTACAAAGGATTTGCGCAATGTGTCGTAGTTGCTGCTGGTAGTTGGATAGTTTTACAAATGGCAAGAAAAATGCTAGTTCGAGTGTCCTTTTAACACATTCAAA
>JAQGAP010004390.1:0-10561 GCA_034697805.1 Orchesella bifasciata
ATGCCGTCATCGTCATTGTTTAACTTTGTAGAAAGATGCAGTTTCCGAATCCCGTGTAGTGCTCTCCACAAAAAAAGGAAAAAAAGTTATGAGTATTCCCAAACTAAACAAAATTACTCCCACAAAGAGCATCGAAAGTCTTAGCTTAGTCAAGGGTGAATACCAGCTGAATTCCTGAAATAATAAAAACTTGGCAACTTGGCAAACGTTTTCATGATGACCGTTAAATTTTGTAAATTGTCAATGCAACTTACTATGAGCGTCATGCACCCAATCAACAATGCTTTCTCTCTTTCATCCATGTCCGCAGGAAACTCCACCTTGGGTATTATTTAGAAAAGTTACAACTCCACGTGCAAACTTCATAAAAACGTTTGCTAATACTTTTTCAGTGTCACTCACCCCTGTAGTTTCATAATCTATATACGGCAAGTCATGGTAAACGTGCTTCCATCCAAACTTAATCACTCCAATGTTCTGCCCCCGGCAAAGTATCGAAAATGGGGTGTTTGATGAGGGAAGATAAGAATTTGAAATTATAAGAAATAAACGTTCTCCTTTCGCATTGTAAACACTGTAATTAACCCTCTTCCCAAACTCTTTCATATAGCCAAGTAACCTATCTTCAGCATCTGTGATCGTCATTCTCTGAAAAGTAGTAGCAATAAGTATACTTTTAGAGTCTTGTGACCTGAGTTGCCTCAAACTAATACGTGGAATAAAGTGCTCTTTACTTACTTACAGAAACCATTCTCGACATGATGACACTGGGTCCCAAAAATTTCAGCACTACATTCCCTTGCACATCATACAAAATATTTTCAAAGGATCGCTTCGTATAAACTATGAAAGCACTGCACTTAATTTTATGTTGCTCCATCAAAAACAGGAGGGTTCCCTGAACATTCAGGATTTGGTATGCTAAGTCTACGGTATCTTCGTGAAATCTTATACCAGCAGCTGGAATAAGTGAAAGTGTTAGTCGAAACATGATAAAATTTAAAAAGAAAGTATCAAAGATAGTTTGAATTTACACCTTGTATTTCCTCGTAATCCAGTAGTCTCTGCATAAATATAACGCTTGCACCTTGTAAGCTTAGCAATGCTTCAACTGCGTGATGAAACCCTGACTCACTTTGAATGGAAGTCGTGGCTATATAGGTAGAAACAAATCAGAAAAATATTTACTTTGTTAAAAAAGACTTGAAAGCTAATCCCATGATTTTTTTATAGCTACATACATTCAACATTGCTTACACTTCTTCATTATTACTGCCTTCTTGTCCATTCCTTTCATATCTTCGTCTCGGAATATTTGGCTTATTCTACTTGGTCCGGGTTTCATTATGCTACAGTTTGGCATTAATATTTTATCTCTTTTAAACCGTTTCATATAGAATATAGTAGTTTGTAATATTAGCTCCTTGCTCACCCTTTAACATTAATATTACTCGAAGGAGACAAAGATGAAATGTTGGAGTCAGCAGATTTTGCAGGTTTGGCTGATCCTGGCACCGTCAATGTTGACCCTTGAGGAGTTTGTGCTGCGGTGGTATTAGCCGTGGTAGTGGCTGTGGTTATACTTGAAGGGTTGCTTGAAAACATTGATGACATTTTGCTAAACATTGAAGTTGACTCTGACGCAGGCTCCGGTTTATTACTTGGTCCTGGTTTTGCAGGACTAGGTTTTGCGGTTTTGGCTCCCGGCTTGGGCTTATCCTTGGTTTCATCTTTTGTTTCGAATACTGCGCTGAAACTGAAATCTGTATCTTTCGAAGTTTTTCGGGCACCACCGGGAGCTGCGAGTTTAGTTGAAGGTGCAGTTGCAGGTTTGGGCGAAGGTGAAACCGCAGCTTTTCGTGTGGGTGCAGTTTGCGGTTTAGGGGTAGGTGGGGCAGCAGGTGGAGGTGTGGCAGCAGGCGGAGGTACTGCCGCGGGTGGAGGTTCCTGCGATATGGGAGAGTATTTTGTAACAGTGGTGTATTTACCATCTAAGAAATTGCTACTTTGTTTCATGTTTTCTTTAAGCATGTCCTCCTTAGAATCTGCTTCAGTTATAAGGTGGCTCACTGTAGCACGTTTCTCTTCTAATGCCTTCCGATGTTCTTCAAACCTCTTTTTGTTCGGCATCTTGTTGCTGTCTCCTTTACGTAAGAAGGGTTTACTTTGTTTTAAGGAGAATATATCGTTCGATGCAAAGAACTACAGTCTATACATTAGATCCTATCGGTACCTATTCAGTTTCAAATCCAGTTTTTTATCAGCATGTTCTTCATTTTTGCTTGAAAAATTTCAAAAATTATTGCCAAGAAAATAGAGATATCAGAGAGTCCATAGTTACATCCATATCTAGTCAGTATTTCAAAAGTCAAGGGAGTCGTATGGAAAAAGTGATGAAAGAAGATAATTCAGAAACCCAAAGTGGAATTTATCCTGAACTTGTCTGTTTACGAAGCATTACATTATGTATGTCTAACGCTTTATACACAGACAAATGAAAGTGAACCCTGGAATTTGTTTACATATTTTTCCATATTTACTTTCAGACTTAAAAATGAGCAAGGGCAGTTTCACTTGGCGTGACAAAACGTCACCTCGAAATGGCTTTGATAACAATATGCTGGAGGCCAAAAGGAAGTTTGCAAATCTGAACGGGAAACTGCCGCTATTGCCATCCCCTCGGCAGTTAAGATCACCATGCAAAGAAGAGGTTTCCACATGCAAACAAAGGCGACTCATATCCATCAGTGAACTTCATCCATTTTTTGAGGAGATCGATCACAGCTCATCTGTAAGCTCTTCAGGTGAAGGCGATGGTCCAGCGGGTGCTACCAATGGGCGAATACCTCACAAGGCAAACACAGAGAATGACGCAGGTGAAGGTTTTATAAAATGGTCAGCATTAGGATCATCAAACCTGCCAGGACTACCAACTGCAGCGAAGAGCAGAGACTCAATAAGCTCGTCCGGAGCAGAATCCGTAAAAACCAAGAGTGAAGGATCAAAATCAGTAACGCAAAGTAGCAGCTCAGGCACCGGGCTGAACAAAGAGAGTCGAAGCTCATTGAAAAGTAAACTGAAAAAGGTGCCACATAACGTAAAGAAACAACTATCAGCTACGGGAGGGTTTCTCGTTCAGAAATTGAGAAAGCATGTTGGTCGGAATCTGTCTAATTTTGAAACTGACACCGGCGGAAGTGGGGATGGTGGCAGCAGCAGCACCGTTGTGGCAAAACATTGCTCGAGGCAACATAAATCACCTCCAAATCAAAATATGCCTATTGTAAGCCCGCGAGATTGTCCAAGGTGTCGGCACCAATCCCCTGATAATACAGAAGAGCCACTTGACACCTCATCACCACTAAATAAAAGTGACGAATTTGGAGACGATGGGCTCATTTTTGGGCTTCCTAATTGGGTGGACAACTCTTCATCACTACCAGATGGAAATGGTAATAATTTGTTGACGGAGATAATGGAAGATGCGAAACAGCTAATGGCTCAGAAAAGCCCGATGGAATGGGCGGATGCAGCAGAGTACTTGATGCGATCAGTGGGGCGAGATTTTCGACGCGGTTATCTTGTACTCGGAGAAAGGGTATTGAAGTTAATAATCTTTAATAAATGCTATCAATAAAGGTTTTCGCTTAAGCGGTGAAAGTTTTTGTTTCAGATGCATTTGACGAATTTGCAAGCGGTTCGCTGCCTAAAATTCAGTCCGTTTCGTAGCCTCCTTGCAATAGGATGTGAGGAGGGGACATTGATTCTTCTCGAATTGGACTATGATAAACCTTTGTTTCATTTAACCTCGGATGAAAATCTACAACTACAACCAAGTCAGTTGTATTATGTTCCGCTGGGAAGTGAATGCCGAATTTTGATGAATGCAACTCTTGTTGGTCATTCCTTTGACTTGAGATGTTTGACATGGAACAATGAAAACGGGAAGTTGGTTACTTCAGATGAGATTGGTAATGAAAGAAAAGAAAACCTTGCTCTTTTCGTCTACGTTTGCCCCTTTGAATCATTAAATTGCTTTTGTAGGTGTGATAATTGGATGGCAATACAATAAACAGCAGCATTGCTGGGTGGAGGAGTTGATAGATGATAAGAGCACCTCAATGATCCGAGACATGGTTGTGTCACCAGACGGTGGGAAAATTGCAGTTGGATACGAAGATTACGACGAGAATGGTGGCATTACAGGTGGAATACTGGTCGGGTTGTTGGATGGAACTCAAATCTTTGACCGAAAGTTTCCTGGCTCACAAGTTAGCTTTGTTGACTGGTACACTGATTCTACTCTTTGGGTTGTAGTAAACCAAACCATATACGCTTTTGATGAGAATGGGAATGTTGGGGTAAGTTGAACATTGCCATTATGGTTTAGTAATGCCTTGTAAAATATTTATAAATGTTTGTGTTGATTCTGTAGAAGGTTCACCGCTCTGTCGCGATAAATGGCCAGCCCAGTGAAATCACAACAATTTTACTCAAACCAAAATCATCATGGATAACCTCAGACAGCGCACCAGACTTTGCAGTGATTTATAAAGAAAGTTGCATGTCATTTAATAGTTCACTACAAGATAAAGGTACCGCATTGTCTCATTATAATTATGCCTTTTACTTTCTGTTATTCATATGCATTGGGGTTGTTGAAATTTTGTAGCACCGTTACGAATTTATACTCAAATCTCGGCTACGTGTGCTGACTGGAGTCCCAATGGTCTATATATAGCTGTTGGGGGAATGCAAGTCACAACAATAGAAGATGGCTACTCAACACCCCAAATTAGCATGTTCAACTACGAAGGGAAAGTATGTATTTAGATGTCAATATTTTAAATCTAAAAAATCATTTTTAACCCTCGCCCAATATAATTCTTCTGCTGACAGCTTTTGCAAATTCTGAAACTTCCCGAACATACAATTACAAGCGTTTCATGGCATCACGACAGCCTCCATTTAGCTGTAGCAACAGAGAGGCAGGTTTATTTTGCCAGTTTGCGACCCATGTATAAAGTCACTAGTAATGGGACTGTTCACTGTTATGCCTACACGAGGGATTTTATCAATCAAAAAATCAGTTTCTGGAATGAGAAAACGGTAAACTACTTCATATTTACATGAGAGTGAGTGTCTATCTGAGCATTGCGATTCTGCTTACAGTTCATTACTGAAAATATACCGGGGAAAGTGATTGACATAAAATGCTACAAAACCAAGTTTGCAGTTTTATGCATGGATACTCAAGGCGTTTATCACGTGTTTGTGTTTGGAGAAACAGGGGTTCACCAGCATCGTAATGGCTTTATAAATTACGATACATGTATTTTAATATAATCTATTCTTAAAATGTGAATAATAATATTTCAATATATTCTCCTTCCACAGACCATTGTATCATTACAATGGAACCATTTGCCATTACGCTTACGAAGAACGCTGTGATTTGTCTTGCACCCAATGCTGTTTTAAATTGGAATTACTATTTGAACAGTGTGGCTAGCACTTTAAGGCCAACACGCCAGACTCACATTGATGACTATCCCGGTGTAATTCCCAGGCCTGGAGAGAAGAATAATCATTTACTTCGGGTACCTCATTGAGTTTCCTTTTTCGTATTACCACTTTCGCTCAATCAGTAAAACATTATATGTTTTTCAAAGCCTGTAATAGACTGCACACGTTGCATGCACGCATTTGCGGATCGCCTATGCGTTGCAAGGGAATCTGGAAAGCTCCAGTTATATGCACTGCCTACGTTAGGCTTGTTGCAAAGTTATGAAATTGAGTTAGATGTAATCTATTTAAATCTTATGAAATTATTTTCTATGTTGATATTTTAAATACGAATACATTTACTCAGCCTTAAAATATTATAGGGAGATATTTGTCAAAAAGTCCTTTTCAACTCGGACGGATCTCAAATAGCCTTGTTATCAATGAATGGAAATTTATTCATATGCGTTTTCCTGGAAGCTGGTGCACCGGAATTGCAAGTTATCATTTGTGAGAATGTGTCCAACGTTTCTGGAATGATGTGGGCTACTGATATACCAGGACAGATTTGTGTTGTTGAGGGGCATAATCTGTACGTAAAATCGTTTGTTAATTTTGCATTGCATTAACAAGGTAATATTAAACCTTTGGCATTATATCATTTTTAATTTTCATTCCATAAGTCACATTCTTCAAGACGGAATAATAATGGAGACAATTTGTAACATTCCATCCGGGTCCTTCCTGACACGTTTTGAGGTGGGTTTCGTTTGAATGTCATTTTTCAAATGTAAAAATGAAAATAAATATGGATGATTTCTTGTATTTCAGAACCAATTGATTAGTCTCCTCAACATGGATAAAATTGTCGAAGACCCCGAGCATCCCAGTACCAGCATGGTACTTAAATTGTATACCGCCACATATTCTCGCATTCGAGAACTGTTGGAAAATGACGAGCCAATTGAAGATATTGCAAACCTGCTGAAATTACCGTTTTGTCACACTACCTTACGGAAAATTGTTGCTGATGAAGCGTTAAGGCAGGGAGGATATGAGTTGGCGGAGAGTATTTACCACGAAGATAAAAATTTTGCAGCAGTTCAGTTTATGGAAAAACTGAAGGAAATTGAAGGACTAGATCTGCAAAGAGCTCAAGTACATTGTTTTTTGAATGAGTATGATCAAGCTCAACACTATTTCTTGCGGGTGGAACGGAAGTAACTACCCTGAAAATACCACTACAACTACCAGCTATGTTCTATCTACTCGTTTAAACAATTTCTTAATTGTAATGAAATTTTTATGATACGATAGAGATTTGGCAATAAAAATGTGGAAGGATTTGGGAGACTGGGAAAAGGTAAACTTTTTGAGTGGTTACACTTCAGAAGACGTTACAGACAAAGCTTTGGAAAATCAGTATGACGCATTCGTCGATGCACAAGATTGGGAAGCAGCAACGGAAATTGCAAACAGGCTGGGATATGTGGATGGACTCATCATGTGCTTTATCATGTTGGAAGACTATGAGAGACTGATTGCATTATCTGACAAATTACCTTTGGGTGATTCTGCTTTATCGCAAATTGGAGACGTTTTGGCATCTATTGGCCTGATTGAAGCAGCTGTAATTATTACTCCAGTTTTAGAAAACAATGATGTTGATGTGCAGGTTTTTTATAATTTTCATTCAATTCGCAGGCTCAATGTTACGTAGCATACGGAAATCCGCCAGCTGCCATGCAATTAACAGTGGACACTCAACAATGGGATTTGGCAATGAAACTTTCTTATGACCATAAACTGCCGTTGATTGGCCCTTCTCTCGTTAAACATGTTAAATCCCTCATTGCATCCGAACAGTTTAGTCCTGCTATTCAGATTTTAGAACGATGTGGCAAAATACTCACTGCTGGAAAGCTATTGGTTTGGGTAAGCATTTAGTTCAACAAATATACACGTGTTACTTTCGCTTTCACCGATGCTTTATTTCGATTTACAACAGAAAGCTCTGTGCATGCTCCAAAGCGAGTTTGCAAACACATTGGAAGTCAAAAAGGTGTTTGCTCTTGCAGCAAAAATGCTTTCAAAGCAGAAAAGTCGAGTAAATAGGGAAAGCATCACCTGCCTCAACGCGAGTTTCAAGGATTGTGACCAGCTAGACTTGGAATTTCTGATACCTGAGGATCAACTGAGAATTATGACAGGGCATAACGAATGGTGTTGGAGTGATCCTTGGAGAGGTGCAGAGGCCAGTCACTTTTTAAATCTGACTCAACGCTTTCTCCATAGAGGAATGATGGGAAGGGCATTTAAAGCTGCAATACATTTGAGGTAACAGTAACAATCATTTTATTTTGCGTGGCGCGTTCTTCTGATAAAAACGGTTCTTCCTGAATTTTTAGGAATTTTGAAGATATTGTTGGTTCACAACGAATTAACACTCTTGTAGCCCTAACTGCTATCAACAACCACTATTATAACGTTGCGTCCAACGCGCTTTTAAAATTGGAAGCTGAAGACGAAACCTTTTCATCAATTTCCTTTAAGCTATTCAAAGATCAATGTCCTAAAGATCATGGAGTAAACAGAATTCCGTGTCAAGGGTAAAAAATCATGAAATTTTCTTGCTATATGGCTCAATTGAACTTTAAATATTTTACATTTTCCTTACAATAGGTGTGAGAAGTATATCCCAGATATTTACTCAGTTTGCCCATGTTGTAACCTACAATTTACAATGTGCATCTTCTCCGCATGTCCTATTCAAAATGTAAAAGAGATGTGGACATGCGAAACTTGCTCCCGTCATGTGGAACTTTCCAAAACTGATCGATTTGAATATTGTATACTTTGTCACAGTCAAAAGGGTGAATATAAAACAGGTTAGCTTTTTAGGTTTTCATAAACTTGTAGGTAGGATTAGTCTTTATATTTTATTTGTGCATTTAAAAAATCTAATAAATTACGCATTTCTACATAAATATTTATATTAAATACATGATAACAATAAATTATTCTGCACGTTCGATTCGAATCTTTAAATTTTTTCGGCTCCATATGACAGCCATCGTTTGGGATTTTTTGAGGTTATCGCATTAATCTCATCCTCTGTAAATCCCCGAACTCTCATTTTCGGAACGGTATTTTGCAAGAAATGGGCAAATCCATGTCCACCAAAATTGGCCTAAGAAATAGTATGAATACTGTTTATTAGCATTTTACAGTTTAAAATGTTATATGTAAATGTCGAGTTACCAGTCTGTGTTTCGTATGGATATCGTGTGAAACTGTAATCTGATCAAGATGTCCATTATCCTTCAGTAGTTTTAGCTTGTAAATACGTTGAGCATCCGAAATGAAGTCTATGGATTCTTGCAACTGATAGTATGAAACTTCAGTTCCAAATAAATCGTATTGTGTGAAAGTTTTTAATTTTGCAAACTCCAACAGTTTTTCGTCGTCAAAAATAGTTCCTGCAAAGAAAGTAGCAAACACATTTCAATTTGTGTCCATGAATTATACCATACGTATATTTATATATCTACTCCTTTGCTTACGGTCAAGGTGGGACATAATTACACCCTCAGGATATCCACCCTCTTCAGTGAATATCCTCATAATTTCAAATGGGGCTTCTGGATGTCTTCCAGGATGGAAAGTTACCGGCTTTTTCGTGGCCAGTTGGATCTGAGCTGTGGCTTGGATAGCACGCTTCTCAAAATCTGCATTCAAAATCAATTTCATTACGGAAGGATAATTATGATACCATTTAATCAACATAAATACTACCATAACCAACCTTCAATAGGCCACGAAGAGCCCACTTCTCCAACAATCCCACATTTAATTCCATCTTGGCTGCCTTCGCGCAGCTCTTTTAGCATGATGTTATACATGTCTTCAACTTTGTAGTTTAAAACGGAATGTGTTTGAGCGGCTGCGACGTAGAATCCTTTAAAAAATTATACATTATGGCAACCCAAATGCTTACGATTCGAATTTTGGGTTGCATATTGAATGAAGTAGTAAGTACCAGTTCCAGCAATGATTGTTACTCCTGAATCTACACTGAGTTGTTTCAATACCCCTAAATTTCGTCCTATTCCCTCAACTGTGTTTTCAACGATTGTTCCACCACCTGCAGTTTTATATCGTATTACCTCATCCAGCATTATTGCTCGGGAGTCTGCATCGTCGAGCTTTGTATTGTATTTTGAGCTGTACCTGCGCACAATCAGTATATACAAACTTATAATTTAATGCTATGCCCATTAGCCTTTAATTTACAAAAATGTTGAGAATAAAGAGCATACGGATATTGTCTGACGATTCCAAGATTATGAAGTGCAAAAGTTTCCTTAGGCTCAGATGGATATTTCAGTCCTTTTGGTGGCATTTGCAAAGCACAATCAAACTGCATATGGAGGTGCTCATGAGTGAGGATGGCACCCAAACTGTCAACATTGACAGGTCCTGTCACTATACATAAAGGTAGACGCGAGAAAACGTTGATTGTATATCCACAATAATTGAAATGAAGAAAACAAAAGAATGAGGCAAATTTACCCGAGGTTACAGCCAGCGGCATTTTTACAGGGATAAAGTTACTCACAATTATTGTCAAATTAAAATTCTTTAGTGCTATATAATTTTCTGTATTTATTTCTTCAAATTTTCAGCTGAGAGTACCATGAAGTAAAGGAATGGGCTTGTTTGACTTTTCGTATCGTATAAACAAGTGTATGTTAAACATAAGTTCATGAAACATAAACTTATAAGTTGGTAACAACTTACCAACTCGCACAACACAACCTGAGTATGTATTGGAGCTCTAAAAAGTCACAGCTCTCGCATATGCTCAATGCAGCTTAAAATAGCTTTTCGGTTATCATTTCAGACCATATCACTGGCAATTGGTATATTGGTTTACTTACGGATTCAAGAATATATTATGCGGCTACATAAAAATCATGTGCATTTGATGTATGTTACAAGCAAAGCATATAGGCAACACTGCAATCTTAAGTTCATACGTTATCATGGATCATTT
>JAQGAP010004391.1:0-10560 GCA_034697805.1 Orchesella bifasciata
TCACTTCCCGTTTTCCGGTTATGCATATTCAGGGCATGGCTCACAGGAATGTATTCCCCATATCTAAAGAATCTTATGTATTTTTCTTATATGAAAAATTATTGATTTGATATTTATAGATTAAACTCCGAAAAACAGTCTCAACCTAGGAGAAAGCGAGGAACGAGGAAGAAGGGAAAAAATAGAGCGACGATAACATTTTTACCTACTTACTTGCTGCTACAGTTTTACTACGTGTAGTAAAAAAGGATTTCATTCCTTTCACCTCTGGCCCCTCTTGTCACACTCTATTTTCTCTCCACTTGCCAACTCCAATTTGTGTTGATGGTGACGAGTGACGACGCGGCGGCTATACATTTCGAGAAACAAGAAGTCAATAAGCAAACGTCAGTCGTCTGTGATCTCAGTGCGCTGTGCATAATATTGAGTGCAATAAAACAGTGGGAAAAAAGGGAACATTGCAACTTTCCCAGGTTAAAAGTGTCATGTTGAAGGATAAAAAAGGTTAAGACTTACGACACATTACGTTTCCTCTGTGATCATATTTATTGCATCTTATTGAGAAACAAGTGGAGAAAGGAAGTTTTCTAAATCAGAGACATTACACACCGAACACAAAAGAAGGGGGCTTGGAAAAAACACACAAAATAAAAGTCAAACCAAGGTGCTCTAAATGTGAAGTGTTTCGTAATAATGATAATGACATATTATTACCATCATTTCCTACTCGAGTAGCACCCACTTCAAAACACAGACAATTCCAATCCGGACGGATGACAATGATTGCAACCGGCACAGAGAAAAGTTTCTAAAAGCGGGAAAAGTACAACGAAATACTAATCTCTCTCAAAAGTGAGAGAAGTAAGTTGGACTGGGAAAAACGAGCTGAAAAAACTTGAAGCTACCGTGTGCACAATTTGTTTTTTTAGATGTTTTCTGGATACACTTTTACACCCTTGATGTGTATGAATCCATTGTGAGTGATTACAAGCAGAGATAAAATACAACTTTCATTCATTCACTCATTACTTTTGTATGATTACATAGTTGGAGAACTCTCGAGTAATAAAGTTGTTGGATCCACCAATTTCCCTATTTGTACTTGCACACGTGATTGCAATCTCCTCCATTTTTTCGCTAGCCACACAATACACGAAACCAAACTCCGTGTCCGAGAATAGGAGTGGAGTGCAACCGGAGGAGGAGTGCATATATACCCACTAACTTGTTTCGTTTCGTATCCATAATAAAACATCAGATAATACAAGTATTTGTTTGCTACTCAATGTGTGTATATCAAAATTGGTAGTGCGTGCAACGAAAAAACAAGATTGACTTGACCTGTTTCTCCCGTGAGTTTTTTGTTCTTTTTGCCTCCACTGAGCCAAATATGTAATTTTCATATTACTTCACTCGCCAACTTACTTATATATCCTATTACTCTCATTGATTACTGCACTCCCGTGTTTTTTCACGGAGAATCAAGTTTTCCCTGTGAACTCGCTGGAAAAAAGCGTTTTCATGCAAAATTAAGTTCCTCTCGGGTAATCCTTTCGGTTTCTAAACAAACAGTGAGGAGTTGAAGCGTGCTCTTGGTATATGGTGTGGAGAGCAATAAATATTCTAAACTATATAATTCATTTAATGTGCATGTTTTTATGGAAACCGAGGAAAGAAGCAATAATTAATACAGAGTAAATTTGAAGGAGGGAGTGTAAGCGGAAAGGAAGCGTTTTTCTCTCACTGTATACTCATCCATCATCATCAAGCCATCATCATTCCACATATATTATTCGTAGAGGAAGACATCTATTTTTTCACCCTTTTTTGAGTACTACTCCACCACGTGAACAATAAAGGATTTGAAAAGAACTGGTAAGTTACCTAAATAAGAACTGCTGTAAATAGCAATGTATTGCATTGGAAAATGGCTTGACACACAACATTTAGCATGCGAAATTCAATTTGAGTTGCTTTTCATTGCGTTCCTTTTAAACTACGAACAAAATCTATTAGTTCCGGCTTTCACATTGTGATTACAGTGAATTCCTCCTATTTTTATCAGTTTTGACATAATAATTACATAAATTTGTAGGGAAGGTTCTTTCCATATTAATTTGAGTTGAAGACGAGATCAAAATCTCTGCACACGACAAAGAGAAATTGCCTCGAGTTCTCGTGAACATTCTACAAAGACAAATGGCCGCGGAGAGCAAGCAGCCCAACGTTGTTTGCTGACATGACATTACGCATTACATTACCAATGCTCTTTGTGCAGATGAAGAGCAGCGCATATTTGAAGTGGGCAGGTGTACTACAACTACATGCTCATTTTTCTCCTTCAAACTTCTCGTGACCAGTTTTTTGTTTGTTCTTTTTTTTCGCCGGAATTAGTAGAGAGGTAACGGAACTCGTAAAAATCCAATCTAATTAAACGTCGTGCACATAAAGATATGCCAAATTAGCCAAACTAAAACAGGAATGAATTAACGACAATCAAATCAATTCAATCTTCCTTCATCATAGCTTTCCTTCGTACTTATATCATTGCTCCTTTCATTCATTTCATTACTTATCATGCGTGTCAATAATTACTTTATCAAAGCCAAATTGTGCAATTCCAACTTGTTTTTGTCGCCATAAACTAAAATTATACATGCATACATACATACATACACATTTTTGTTGGCATCTACTTTCCTTCTCATGCAAAAACGTTCCAAGGTAAAATGCAGACTCCTTTAATTGGTAAATGAAAAAGTGCTAAGTGACGAACCACGCAAATGAAGCATGGCAAAAGGAACGAGCAAAAAGTGCAAATAAAATTCACCTGACTTGTGTAATAATTGCAGTCGAGGTCAGCCTATCAAAATTGATGAATGTTTTGCATCATTGAATGAAGAATGAAATCTAAAGGAAAAAACAACAACTTCCATTTAGGTTATACAGTCGTATCAAATTCTACGCCATTTCCGTCAATCAACCAGGTTTGAGATTTGCAAGGCTGTTGAGAAATCCACAAGATTAGGCTCAATTATTTTGGCAAACGCGCTACACTCCATGTGTCTATTGCCGAGAGAACGATGCCTCAAGTTACATACGTATTAGCATACATTACATTGCAATAACATTTCAACCGATAGGGAAGACTCACGAAGAAGCATTCATTATTGCTGGTATAATGTTGGGAAAAACTATTAGCATTCATTAAGTAATATTAACTAATTTCTCAAATACTGCAATACATATTTACCTCTGTTTGTTTATGTTTTTAAAATTGTCTAAATAACTTTTGCCCACAGAAAAATCTAGACACTGCCTGTATGTCTACTCCCTGAGCAGTAATTCTGTAATTAAAAGACACACGAAGCAACATTATGTTATTATGCCTTAATTATCAGCAGCCTTTTCACTTCTGTTCGTCTTTTTTTAAAGACTACTACGAAGAAGAAGAAAACGATCAAGAACAGCGATAAGCACACACATGCAATTACATTCAAGATACACCCGCTGCTGAAAGTTTACATTTGTTGAAGACAGCAAAAGCGATTAACTTTTGCTTACGATAAGACATTCTAAGGCAATATCCGCTCAAGAAACAAATGCCAAAGTTGGATTTAAAAGTATGCAAATGTCGTTTGTCAACCGCGTGCATTTTTAGAATAACGAACTACGTTGGTTGACTCGCCCCTTTGGAATTACTTAGCTAAAACATTCTCTTTTTACCAAAAAAACTGTATGTATTTGTATTTGTTTAGCAGAAGCGTGTCGCTACCAAAATTGCTTTGCGTTTAGCATATCGTAGCTATCGTGTTTCATATTGGAACAAGCAAAGAGCGTGTAGTCTGGTCATATTGCTGCACCGTAATAATACTTGATTTTCTGTTGTTTGAAAGTGATTTGCGACAGCTTTAGCAGTACCGACCCTCATGATTTTGTGATCCAACGTATTTCCATATTGTTACATTTGCAAAGCTTCAACTCAACTATCTAGCAAACAAGCATATTTGCAAGTTTTATGAGAAGAGGAAAACGTTTGTGTTAGTGCATAACTGCACGAAGCAGCAATAGCCGAGAGAGATGGGCAATGTAATGCAATGCAGAAAGGGAATGAAATGAACTTGAGAAAATTTACTGCTCCTCTGCTGCAATCCGCTACTCTATCCTATAACTTTTCTTTATCACGCTTTTTAAAGTTTCATCATGATCATTCTCCCTAACAATATAAACAGTGTATCAGTCACTACTTGTCAGTGATAGCTATAGCGCTCCGCATTTACTTTGAATTACTACGTTGTGCATTATACTTTACAAACAAATAGGCTCACTCTCAGCATATTATTTTATACAGCCTCTCCTTGGTGATGAAGCATTAGCAAACAAATGCACAATTATGTGCAAGCTATGAGACACATTTTTCCTTGTGGCACAATCTCGTCAACTCAACTGCACACATAGGGAAAAATTATTGCTTGTAGACTTACTCACTCCGCTCCTGTTAATGATGAGAAAAATTTCAGATTTTTCGTGAAAACGAGAATCCCAATTTGTAACAAAAAAAATGAGCTTACATGCTTCAAAGTTTCGACAGCTGCTGTGTTTTCAAATACAAAAATCCCTTTCATTCTTCGTTTATATTCCAAGGGAAGAGGTGAGATGCAAAGGAGTGAATTTAATGAATTGAAGAGCATGTGGTGTTGTGCTTTAGCTCTTCTAATTACTTGATCTGCATACTAATGATTACGATTATCATGATCACCCACACATACATATCACCGGGAATGACAAGAACTGCTGAAAAGTGAGCTGAGATTTTAATTTTAACTTGGTTTTTATGCAAATAGTTACTGCTGAAATGACACACATCTATCACATTTTTATTGCATTGACAACTTTAAGTATGAATATATGTATAATATGTTCCGATACTATTGCGTTTGATGAGGAAGGGAAACTATGAATGATTTACTAGCAAAAATTTCATTGGATTTGCCGGTCTGATTAAAGGCATTTGGTTTAATACGCGAGTAATCTAATGACATCTACAATCTATGCTACGCCGCATTGTATGAAAGTGTATTGAATTGAGAATCCAAAAACGAAAGATGTTTATGATAAGAGCTTGATTTTCTCTGTGAGCATGTTTTCTGCGGACTTATCACAAATCCTTGTCTTCACGCTACATAAACTTTACGTGTGCATTTGCTAAAATTACGCAATGCTCAGCTTAATAATTAGGACAATTTATTTGAAATTAAAGTATAAACATGAAACCTGTTCATAAAATATGGGCTTCATGTAAACGGTCAACCTGCTCCTTTTCCATATCTGGTCCATGCATGTGTATACCTTTTACTTTCGACTCTCAGTTTTAGGAGCAAGTGTTACGATAAAACACCAGTGTTATCATTGCTCAAGTCAATGTTTTTTATGCGAGTGTGTTTCGGTGGTATGCGATGTGATGATGATGTTGGCAATGAAAACTGTTTACTTTGGACAACCCCTTCTACCACTTTGCCTGGTATTCTTGTGAGGTTTCCATTCTCACACTGAATGATGGGGCAAAGAGATTATTGATATTGTTGAAGACTGTCATTTAAAATACTTAACTGCTTTATCTGCCACCAAGTATAACAAATGTTGAGCTAAATTTAGTTTACATTGCCTAGGTCAGCCTTTATTTTTCATGGGAGTGCGTAAAGTACACACTCGAAAATAACCTCAACTACTTGTAGTTGTACATGGCATTCTCACTGCATAAATTACGTTCATCCCCACATGTTTCCCTGCTCAGGGAATTTCTTTCCCATTTGCGCATTTCGAGAATCAATTACGACCCTTGTTACAGAATGGTTGTGCTTTTTTTGTATCCATTGTCAACTTCTGAAAGAAACGGATACACTCTTGAGAATAGACGAGAGCATAAACTTTTTTTTGGTATTGTCCTCATCTTTTCATCCGGAATTATCAGCATCATGCAGAAATAAGCGAAAAGAAAGAGAGGAGCGAAACAATCTCTCGAGTTGAGAGCGCTGACAACTATTTACCTACCGTTTGACAGTGTATGCCCTCCTCACACTCCTTTTATTACATTTATTATCTCCTTTTACAACGACTAGTTAAGTGTGTAATAGATAAAAAACAGCGTTTTACTACATTTTCATGAGCTCATGTTATCTATAAAAAAATATACATAAGCGCCTACCCATGCCAATATATTATGTAGGTACATATTCCCTTGAAAAATGGGTTTTGACTTGGCAGGTGCGTGGTGGTCTGCTCGGGTAGGCACCCTATAATACTTATTGATCGTACATGATGTGACGATGGGCTCACCACGTCAGCCAAATGATTTGCATATGCATATAAAGTTAACTAACTTTTGGGTTTCCTTTAACTTTTACGGTTTTACATCAAATTCCTCTTCGGTTTCCTCGTTATTTGTGAGGCAGAACTGAATTTGAGAGAGACACTGCTCCCTTTGTTAAGGTGGTGGTGGAATATATAGCTGTCATCGTCAATCCTTGGTTTGGTGTTGGCGAACTGGTGGCTTTCCTTCTTTAAATCATTCTCCTCTGTGCCCAGTTAATGATGATGGGCACAAGGAAAGATTGAGCGGAGGCACGAGTAATTGAATATGGAGATGTAATTTCTTTATTTGTTACCTGTTTCCCTTTTTCCTCTTGGGAGCGGAGCTATTTTTCATTCCCTCACCAATATTTCACGCTTGACGTTTACCGGCAGTTTTTACTTCGCTCCCTCTCAACGGTACTTACATTACAAGGCACATTATATACATTAGTTTGTGGTGGTTTCTGACTGCAACAGAACTGAACTGCTTTATGTATATTGCAGTGTAGTCGCTTAATAAAATAGAAGAAATCTAATAATGCAAATGTGATTTGGTTGGCTGGCAAAGTAGCGCTCTCGCGGATGTTCATTTCTGTCATAAAGTGTGGCTCATTTCAACCCTCCTTTTCTGCTTCTCTGCCCTTATTTTTCAATAAAAAATTGCAACACCAATGTGGCACTAGCGTCACAGCGTGATTCTGCCAGAGAGAGGAAATTGCATTATTTCCAAATCATAACAGTCAGATAATTAAGTTTAGCATGCATACATTATTATTATAACACACCGAGTCATTGCTACTTAGGAGAAAATCGAAAATCAAATTTTCGTCTGTTCGTCTTATCCATTCCCTTTTCTAGCGCAGTATCTTGATGTGATGTAGTAAATGTTGGTAAGAAACTCCACTCTTTCTTGCATGCGGATATGAAGGTTCATTGTTCAGAGAAACTTTTTATTTTTCATGTGTACCTACATTACATTATAAAAATACATAAAAAGTTAATGCATAAGAGTAGCAGTTTTCTAAAGTTGAAAAATACATAATGCAATGTTAATCCTACTTTTGTTGTGTATCGTCTTCCTTTTGTCTAAAAATAAACGGAGGAATGACGACAAAAGGCTATTTGCAAAAAGGAGACAAGAGAATCTTTTGATTTCTTTTAGTGAGCCTCTCTTTCTATATCTCTTTACTTCTTTTCTTCTCGCTCAGAAGAATAGATCGCTGTTATTGCGATGGTCGGAGTTGTAATAGCATAATGTGATGAGGCGGATATGAGAGCTTGAGCTAATAAAATAATATATTGAGAAAAGGTGAGTAAGACTACAGCTCTCTGTTTCTCTAGCAGCCTGTCGCCATTCTCTATCTTTACTGCTGAAGTGCAACTAAGTGTGTAGCTTGCTGACAACGGAACATAAATGAACATGCACACAAGTGCAAATAAATTGTATCAAGATAAGCTTAGAGTAGCTAGTTGTAGCCGGCTTAGAATATAAAAACCATGTATAACTATGATGCAAGCACACATTATTCTGGTATTTCAATTTAATTATGAAACAAGGGCATGCTGAATTTTTTTTCGATTAAACTTTTTAGAATTAAAATAGACATGTGTGGTGCAATGGACGGACACATGCGAATTCATATGCACTAATATAACCCAAACTGTAAGCTGATGAAGAGATATAAAATAAATGGAAAAGGGAGAGAGGCATAAAACAACATCAAACATGCCAGAGCTCCACACAAAAATAATACTTATTCCGGATGATGATGTGGTACGACAGCAAAGTTAAGCTCCCACGTCTTCTGGGTCACACACAAACAATAATACTGCATCCCAATCCCATACATTACAAATAATATGCAAAATAGCATTATTTTTATGCGTGGAGCGGAGTGAAGAGCGAAAAAGTATCTTCTAACAGTGCCATTTCTTTCTTTTTTTAAATTGCCTTACCTTTGTTTATTGTTCTTTCTTCGGATGGTTGATGTAAATGTACACATGTACGTCCGTATTTATGCGTGTTTTGTGTTGGTAATGTGTGATGACATTGATTGTGTCAATAAGATGAAGGTAAGAGGTTGAATTTTTTCCTCTCTTTATTGAATGATTATTATAATATTCCCCCTGTTGATGTTGAGTGTGAGGGAAAAAGTGTGGAGCAATGGCCTGGTGACGACGTCGTTGATAAGATATATATTATGCACTTCAACATTTCGCATGGTATGTATACGTAATAATAGTAACTAACGTTCTCTTTGTTCCTGTAGGTCAATGTAATGCAAGTAGAGAACATGGCCGGAGGTGATGTGGTGCAGGATAAACGTGTATTGACTATTTTTATTCTACCTTCTTTGTTTTATAAGTAGCCAGAAATAAAAAAATGTTAACCATGATGGGCAACACTGGCTCAGTTCTCCTGACAAACACAATCTAATTGGGAGGGAATAGTTTGGTGAACTCTAAACAATTCATAATGCAATGAGCCCAAAAACCCATTTTCAATTGAGTGACAAGATTACCATCATGAATTAGGGGAGGGGAAAGACAGTGAAGGATAAAATGTGTCCTTCCTTTTCAATATTTTGATGTTTAAATCTTTCCTCAAAAAAAGCCTTTTTTTTTTAGAAAGTTCCTCCCGAAGTATGAGATCAGATAATGTGAAGAAATGCCAAAATTAAATATTTTGATCTATGCCGCTGCATGCTCCTTTTTAAAACATCCAAATCCCCGAACTCTTCAGAATTTACTCTGCATATCATATTCAATAGAAGTCCACCCGAGCACCAAGATGGGCACATTTTGAAGAGCAGAACTATCTAAGCGTTGAGCAAAAGTGTATCTGATTTTTGATCATGCTTCTGCTTCTTCAGTTCTGTACTATCGTCATCACGATTTATAAAAGAAATTGAATGCTTCCTTTGTTGCCCGTTCCCTCTGACAAAAAGAGAAAATCTTAAGAAAATGCCAAGTACTTTACTGTTATTTACAGAATGGGAGAGAGAGGCGAGCGGAAGCAGGAAAGATTTACCACGAAGGGAATAAAAAACATTGTACAACTCCACTGACACATAATCGCATAGAAAGTGAAATATATGCACTAAGCCTATTTCTCAGTAATGCACATAGATACTATCGGAACTGAAGAGAATATAATTCAATTGTTGTGATGCAAAGGGGGTTTTTCATCATATCGTGTTAAATTAAAAAATTTTGTACTTCCGATGTTCGACACGCCTTTTATGAATCATACATGTGTACAAATCTTAGCAAACGAGCTGCTACTCTACTATGTTTCTAAAAATCGTGGTTCATTCAATGCTGCTTGCCTACTTAATAGAGGAGTTAAGTAATATGAATTGTGTGTATTGTTAGCTTCTGCTTTGAACCCATGAGCAAGGGGAATGATTGCTGATGTTTAGATATATATGAGACAAAACGGGTTTTCTAACATCAGCGCTGACATGCACCATAACACTACTACTGCTCTGGTTTAATAATGCATGTTTAAAGAGTTTCAAATGGGTTGTAGAATGCAGTTGTGCCATTTTTCCGGTTTGGATTGGAATGAGAAGGAAGCGTCATTCGACATTTGAAATTGACAAAGAAGCTAGATGACAGACCACCCAGTTATTACCATAATTGCCTTTCATTATTTACTCGCAATAAATACCGAGACACTTTTAAACCAATTTGTTCTCTTTGATGAATCTGCCTTTTTGGTGTCAATACCAAATTGTAAAAAAATTTCTATTGGGGCACATTAATACGCGTTTCATTACAGCCGAATGTTATTGTCAATCCTATTCTCAACATTTCAAATGCCATTGCCATGCCATAACACACGAGTCAATCAACGTTGAAAACTTGTGGTGCCTGTGCTTATATGGATAAATAAAATGAAGCAATGCACGGTCATCTGCATACAAACAGCCCATTACTCATTTATGCTAATAATATGACGAGAACCAGCGGACATGGACAGGAAGAATATGATTGTGACTAGATTTAGCATCGCTCCTGCCATGACCTCATCTATGTGCTTTCGTACATTAAACTAATATGTTGAGTCGAACTAGAGATTCATTTCTGTTTTTTATGTGACTCCTTATTCAGAGGGAGGTCAAATAAGTAGTTTTATTAACTAGCAACTTGTTGGTAGTTAATCGTTTTGGTATTTCTGTCCCTCTGTCCATGTGTGTATGTGTG
>JAQGAP010004392.1:0-10558 GCA_034697805.1 Orchesella bifasciata
GTTTCTGGACTATCGTGGTTTGCAGTATTTCGGTTTCTTTTAGGAAATCTGGTTGGTTTTGATGTGGAACCACCTTTTCCTGACATGCTGTTTTTATGCGCATGCGTCGATTGCTTAGTCTTATTCTAAAGCATTGGAAGGCTTTTCTAGCTATCACCGCAGCTTCTAGCTTAGACAACCTTCCTGCTCAAAAGCTCAAGCAAGACTCATTTTACAAAGTGTAAACATTCCTTTCTCTGCCAGAAAAAATGTTAAGTACCTAGAAATGTGTCTTTATGAAACGCCCAGTGCTTCCACCCATCGCTGGTTTTTTAGGAAGATTAAGACTCCACCAGAGCCAGGTAACAATTTAATTCCTTGGCATAATTGTGAGATCTCGATAATAATTTATCGTATTTTTACAGGCGGCACTGAAAAACTTCCGGCAAAAACAAGAATCCAAAATATTTCCCAAGTCCAAAGCCGTTCAAACAGGTTTTCTGATGAAGAACAGGACACACTCAGGCCCGCAGCCACGGTTTTAAAACTGGGGGGTACAACAAAGAAAAAAATTGGTCCCCCTTTTGAAAAGTACTATAATTTCTGCCTTTTAGTATTGCAGACACCTTTCGTCAGCAAAACTACAATAAAAGAGTAGGGCTCGGTTAAATTCAATCTTTACTATTCAATTTTTACAACTTGAATTCAATTCCTCTCAGCATGTATTGAACTGAAAACATTAGAATTGAATTGAAAACAATAGAATTGAATTGAAAACATTAGAATTGAATTGAAAACAATAGAATTGAATTGAAAACATTAGAATTGAATTGAAAACATCCGAATTAAATTGAAAACATTCGATCTTATTTGAAAAGCTTTGTGAAATGAATTAAAACGCCTCAATTGTAATTAAAATCAATTCAAAATTTTATGAAAAAATACTTGAAGTTCTGAATCCAAGCATATACAAACAAGAAAATTACGGAAATTTCCAAGTATATTTTCATGGTATGTTTGAATTACACAGTATACTGTGTAAAAAGACTTGCTACTACAGTTTAACTTTGCAGGCTACAAAATTCTGGAGATTTTCAAAAGGCTGGAAAAATTCAGTTTACTATTATTAGGATATTTTTGACCAAAAGTGTGCTTTATTTTAGCTACACCAACAGCTCATTCCTGCATATATTCAATCCGCTCAGTCAATATATATCCAGCAATCGTTTGTTAATAGTTTTCTTCCGCAATATTAGAGAAATAGCATGTATTTATTTTCTCGCAGGGACTTCAGTTCATTCCAACTGTTCATGGTTAGGTCAAGATTGTGCTATAGCTTATCAAAGACGTTTAGCTGTGTTGGTAGTTGAGCATAAAAAATTAGTGTTCCGTAAAATATTCATTATTATTAATCAGGTTACTGTATAGCCTTCGTCACACATGACTGGTTGTTTGAATTGAAACTTTTAATTCCATTCATACCTTTGGATTGAATTAAATTGAATGAAACTGGAGTACGAAAGGAATTGAAAGGAATTCATTCAATTCAAGTGCTGAATTGAATTATAATTGAAAAAAAAACCTGTATTGAATTTAACTGAACCGAGCTCTATACCAGAGTATCAAAGCAGTATAAATTAAAAACCTTTCTATGTATTGAAGTTACCAATCAAAGTTTTTCAGGATCTTTGCATGCATTTTATTGTACTTTCAATGACAAATACTATAAATATATGATTAACTCCTATCTCTAGAGTTGTTTTTATGACTCTTTTTGTTTATGTATATGTAACCTCTTTGTATCTGAAAACAACCACATTTGTCATACATAACCACAATCACATTATTACGTGGCTGAATGCATTCAGCAAGTTATAATTTTACTGAGTTGTCTGTCTGTCCGTATTTACGCACTCTCCTGGCCACATACACTGACCGATTTTGACCGATTTTGGCACATAGGTAGTAATCCCTAAGGGCACTCCAGGGAATAACTTTCAGCCGAATCGGTCGCGCGCTTTGAAAGTTATGCGCGCGCAAATACAAAAAGTCATCCGATTTGATTGAAAATGAGTATTTATGGGTAGTTTTAAATGCTGAATCGAATGGTTACAATAGTTTTAATTCATATTTACAAATTCATAGAGTTTTAAGCGCGTAAATTCGAAAAATCGCATTGTGCACATAGTTAATGCAAAAAATGATCATAATCGCATTAAATGATCATAACCACATGAAATGTCATTCATAAACGCATAAAATGTCGTAAATTTGGGCGATCAGTCACGTTTCTCAGTCCACTTACGTGGCTTTTATTTTGGAACCACGAAGTAAAAACTTCGCATCCGCTACATCCATTAAGGAAGTTGCGGAAGTTGCTAACCTAACTAAAAGTTGCTAACATTAAGTTTGAACACATGAGGAAAGTACAATTGTGTGTAAAATTGTGATTCTAAAAGCACCCATACTGGAAATGTACAAGTTTTTGTGAGGGGAAATTGAAAATTTTATGGATTTGCGAAAAATCTGGGGGGGGGACAGTGTACCCCCTGTGGTTGCGGGCCTGGACACACTCCATTTTCTGGAGGGGTGAAAAATGCATTGGATCCAAATGATGGGATTTTTCCCTAGAAAAGCCTATGTAAACCCATATCCAAATGGCATCTTACTCAGGTGGTTTTAATTGGACAGTTGATTTACGTGACATCAACGTAATCATTGTTTTACAATACTTGAACATCAGTGAAGAAGTACCTGAAGACGTATGTTCTAAGATTTAAGTATTTTGCCTAGATAATGGAGGAGTTAAAATGTACGTAACGGACGGCACAGCACACATTTTTTGGAACATAACTTAGCTAAGTTCCAGTTTTAAGTCCAAAGTGCAAGTATTTGGCACTCATTCGAGCTACTTTGTGTTCTCCTGTCAGAACATAGTTTTCTATGACAACCTGCTTTGTGATTGGCTACCACATAGCATCAATTCTCGTAGCGTAGGGAAATTTAAATTTTCAACGCGCAGTATGTAAACAAAGACCATATGACTGCTAGTAAGTTCCGAAATCTGCAGAACTTTGATTTTAAACCGAAATTTTAAGTACCGGAACTTATACGTTTAGGACATAGTTGTGTTATGTGCCGCTCGTACCGCACGGACATTTTAACTCCTCCAATATTAATGCACAGGGAATTTTCTAAAGAAGCTCATGAGAACGGTTGTTGGTAATTGGATGGAGGCTAATTTGACTTTGCACTTACATTTCATAATTAAAGTTTCAAATTTTGCTTGTTGATTTTATAGAGCAACAACTTTTATGGGATAGATTTAGTAAATCTGAGGAAGGCTAAATAATTTCTGTAAGGTTTCAAATATCAAAGTACTTCAAGAAAACACATTACGATCTTAACTTTGTTTGTAGAGGCCAGCATTCGAAACGTGACTACAACCTTCTTGAAGTCAGATCTTTCATAGTTAACTTGCGAAAAAAACTCGTTCAATTTTCAATGCATGTGCATCGATCTGCTTATTTCATTATATAATGCTACAGTAATTGTATCAGAAGCCTGATTATATTTGTATCCCCAACCATTTAAAATGACGCCTGCAATATGAGGATAAATGATCTGCCACGTGTGGTAAGATAAGAGTCCAATTAAAATTCAGCCTCAGTCTAATTAGCAACAACAGTTCCATGAGCTTCTTTAGAAAATTCCCTGTACATGATCTAGGCAAAATACGTAAATCTTAGAACATACGTCTTTAGGTACTTCTTCACAGATGCTCGAGCATTGTAAAGCAATAATAGGAGGAAAAATAGCAGTCATTACTTCTGAATCTTCCTTATTTTGAGTAGCCGTAAAAGTAATACAATGATGCCACGTGCCGTAACTAATTGAAACCGCCTGAGTAACATGCTTTTTGGATAAGGATTTACATGAGCTTTCATAGGTTAAAATCCCATCATAAAATAATCAAATAACGTCATTTGAATTTTTCAAATATATAAACCCACATTTCCTGTTTTGATCAGTTTTAAATTATTTTATTGAGATTTCACAACATAAGTTTTTATCTCGCAATAAAAAAATTTATCATGTGAAATCAAACATTAGTTGAAGCTGGCGACAGTATTCCCTTACGGGTTTTAACTACTGTGCCCGTCTTTTAAAAATAAATTTAATGGGACTCTCAGGTGTAAGTGTGACATGCGGTAAGAATGTTACATCTTCAAACCTAACCGGAGTTGATATTTCGTAATGCTTAAGAATCTTAGCAGCAAAAACCAGCACCTCCATCCTTGCAAATTTGGATCCAATGCAACTTCTCACCCCTCCAGAAAATGGAATGGTTGCATATGCATGTCTCTGCTTCCGTTGTTCATCAGAAAACCTGTTTGGAATGAACTGCTCTGGGCTTGGGAAATATTTTGGGTTCATGTGTATTGCTTGCACATTTACGGCTACAATTGTTTTCGCTGGAAGTTTTTCAGTGCCGCCTGTAAAAAGACGATAAATGGTATCATGATAACTCACAATTACGCCAAGAAATTAAATGGGTACCTAGCTCTAGCGGAGTTTCAATCTTTCTCATAAACGCAGCAATGGGAGGAAGCAGTCTGAGTGTTTCATAAAGACACATTTCGAGGTACTTCAAATTTTTTACTGCAGAGAAAGGAATGTTTACACTCTCCGTTTTGTTAAATATTTCATCAACTTCTTTTTGGCAAATAGCTTGATGATCAGGGTGTAGTGCCAACAAAAAGATGAGAAAGTGAAGATCACTTGCTGTCGTTTCATAACCCTTGTCACAAATATATAAAATAATTTTTTTCTGATTTAAACATTTACATTCATACTATACTCCATTATAAAAATTATTCATTCTCAAGATTATATATTTATTCGTACGGCTGTTAAAATCGTAAATGCTTCCTCAACAATTCCTTCCCTGGAAATTCCAGCTTCTTGCAAGTCTTTCAGAAAAGGAAAGCTCGAGTTATTTTCACCGACAGGCAAAATACACTTTGCTGCTATTTGATGAGCAACTTTAGTCGATTCTTGTTCCACTTTAAACAAGGAATGTAAACGCCAGAGCGGCTTGAAAAAGAGCCATGGTTTAAGAATTTTTGTGACCACAATTTCTTTCGACTTTCTAACAAGATCTATGAAGACATTGTCATTCGTGTTAGCTTGCTCGAATTCATGCAACTTTTTACCCAGAGTTATTTCTGCAGAAAATAAATGTCGTTTCATACAACTGGATGATTGAATGACGAATTTATGTAGTTTCATATTTTTTACTCACGTGTTACTACGTTGAGTGAGGATCTGAGTAGAATTTCTTCGATTGGTATTGGCTTGTACTCACTGACACTTCTATCCAACAACTTGATCAAGTTTTCACCTTCATCGTTAAATATTTTCATGTAGTTGAGCAGTGTTCCATATGAAAACATGTGCTTGGTCAGAATTTTTCGCCGGAGTCTCCACTTATCTCCACTTGAAACGATGAGACCATCCATCAAAAACGGTTTAAAGGCATCATAAAAGAAGGGCTTATTGAGGTGACCATCTTCATGAGACCGAAGAAGTTTCTAAAGAGCGGAAAGAACAGTATTTGAGTCGTTCATTTTTTCAAGTGTTTTAAATGGCTCTTAAAATACCTCTATCATATCTGGTGAGTTTAGACACGTGATTCCATATGGGCCTAACTGAAATTTAAAAATCGGTCCGTACTTTCTTGACCAGTCAGCCAGCGTGGGAAGAAGTGCTAATGATTTTTTGTATTGATATAAAAAAAATTTAGCATTCAATTTAACAACTAGCAAATTGTTGGCCGTTAATCGTTTTGGTAGTTCAGTCCGTTTGCAAATTGCTAGTTTGTGTAGGTGTGTGTGTGTGTCTGTTTGGGGCACGATAACTTCCGAACGGGTTGACCTTTTCAATTCTGTTTTCAATAGTAGATAGCTTATGCCAATACAATTTTTAAGTTTGAAGATGGGTTATCTGGGTTCACGGAAACAAGGTAAACTAATAAGCTAAAACAATTTGATAAGCGTCACATAAAGCTTGTGATATGTATCAAATATAAAATAGGTTGTAGAACATTTCATTTATGATTCCCGAGTCACAAATTACGTAATAAAATTGTCTAAAGGTACATGGCAACGTCTCGATTTGTCGTGCTTATTTTTTAATTTATTTTCGTAAGCACTTTGCTCACCTCTCATGTCTCGCAGTTGAAACAACGTAACATAGCCGCCAAGAAAATAGCTGTTTGGACCAGGGTGCTGATTTTGCGTGTAAAATAACTTATGAATCCAGACCTTGTGCTTAATCAAACAAATAATGAAAAGGAGTCCTAAAGTGAACACTTGAACCATTTTGGAATCAATAGATTCCGATAGGTTCTGACCGTGTAACATAATTATTTTTATTAACTATTTGAAAATGTTCTAATACAGTCGTATTTATGTCAGGATGGAGCTAACTTTTCATGGAATGTGAGACTGGTGCTAGCTCGTTTAAGAGTAACTTCATTTTAAGCTTGGGATTTAATTATTTGAAAGGAGCAGGAAAAATTGAACAAATTGTTGACACGTGTATAAAGCCCAGTCTTTGGTGCGTCAGCAGAGACTTTCAACATTATGCTTGAAAACGATAAAATCTACTATGCAAAGCTTGGGAATTGTTTGCAGGCATGCATTGATTACGACGGATGAGTTGGTTTGTATTTAATTACGCAGAAAATAATGAGGCTCAACTATACAAATTGCAGCGATGCAGCTATTTATTAAGCGCATGCTGATATGTATGGGACATATTTCCCATGATATTTCCTTACTAGTAGATCGTAAGTCAGAACTTTTTAGACAGCTTTAGGCATGTAAAGTACCTCATAGAATCCCAATTTTGTAAGGTGGTTGTAAAGAAAAGCGTTTATCAGCTTGTTTATCACGATAATGAAATGGGATGAACAGCAACTTGCACATAACTGGTCAATTTTTGTATGGACCCTCGCATATATAATCCTTTTCCATTGGGATTTCCAGAATGGGTATGGATCTTCCTAAACCTTTGTATTAATGACTGACGTAGCCTGGATTATATTAATTTACAGAGAGTTTTCCAAAGAAGCTCATGGGAACTGTTGTTGCTAATTAGACTGCGGTTCTTATCTTGCACCACGTGGCAGAACATTTATCCTCAAATTGCAATCGTCACTTTAAATTGGTAAACGCATATCGGGGATACCAATATAATCCGTCTTCGAACTCACTCACTGTAATTATATATAATGGAGTAAGCAGAGAGATGCGCGTAGATTGAAAATTAGGGGTTTTTCGTAAATTAACTATAAAAGATCTGACTTCAAGAAGAACTGGTTACAGTCACGTTTCGAATGCTGACGTCTACAAATACGGTTACAATCGTATTGTCTTTCTGACTTACTTTGGCATTTGAATTGTACACAAATTGTGAAGTCTACCTCAGAATTACTAAATCTATTTCATAAAAGTTATTGTTCTATAAAATCTACAAGCAAAGTTTGAAACCTTAATCATGAAATGTAAGTGCAAACGAACTGATAAATAATTTTAATTAATGAAGTTACCCATCTCATTTTATTTCGCACGTTGCAGATCACACCAACCGACTTTGGCTTACCTCCGCCCTCTCCGACGACGACGTTCCGGGTGCGTTAACCCTCTGCTTTTCCTTACGAAAGGTGTTGGCTTCCCACAAAGTCGCTGTCATCTACTCCGGCAAAGTTACCCGAGGCTTACGGGAAGCTCTCAATTACGGCTTCGACTACGTTTTCCATCTTGAGGAAGATCGGAACACGGCAGGGTTAAAAAATGAAGACTACGTCAAGCTCTTTGCTCTCACCCTCAAGTCTTTTGACAAGTGTGTGATGCTCTCTCCCAACATGTTGGTTTTGAAGAATTGCGATGAGCTTTTGGACGAGAAGAATGAAAAAGGTGAAAAAGAGGACGACGAAACCCTTCAACATCATCAACAATTCATTTGGACTGAGAATGGAGATACTTCCATTTTCGTGTTGAGACCATCTCTCTCAATCTTCAAGTGTTTGATGAAAGGGCTTCAGCTTCGGAATGGAACGGGTGTGGATCACTTCTTGAAGACGTGGATTGGAAATCAAACAGCAAATTGCGAGTTTATTGATGACAAATACAACCGGGCTTTGCGCTCAAAGAATGGGATGCTCCTTGGGTAAATGAAAATACTAAAATACTTTTTGGGGCATCATGAGACTTCACTAATTTGTAATTTTTTTTAGTAATGAAATGGACATTTCCATTGTTAGTTTGATGGATAAAATGGAAGGGGTTAATATGAAGCCGGAAAAGTTCGGAATTATTGGTCAAGTAAGGCTGTTTCACTTCGCCCCATTTATTATGAATATTATGTCTTAATTAATTTTTTGGATTGGGTTCTTTTTACAGCGGATTGTGGAACTATGGAAGAATATTCATAAGGATAATGTTCACCCATTGATTGATGCATTGACAAACGTAATATTTAGCAAAAAATAAAATTATTTATAAATGGAAAACTTTATTATGAGAATTTTTGTGGATTTACTATAGCCCATGTGGATTTCTAACCCGGAATATGACTACGGTCAATCCACCATTTACAACAGTGAAGCCATCGCCGTCATCGGAATGAGCTGTAGATATCCTGGTGCGAATAACTTGGAGGCATTCTGGAACATTTTGGTGGAAGGTCAAGATGCAACTGGGAATCCCCCCGAGTTTCGTTGGCTGAAAGAACAATGCAGCCGCAACAGCAAGCCTGAATACAGGAAGACGAATGCCGGCTTCTTGAAATGCCAGGTGGATGATTTTGACTCCAAATTTTTTGGAATCAGCCCCAAGGAAATGGTCTGTTTGGATCCTCAGCATAGACTTCTTCACGAGTTGGTTTGGGAGGGACTGGAGGATGCTGCAGTCGACCCACATTCCTTGGAAGGAACAAACGGTGGAGTTTTTATTGGTTCCTGGCTGAGTGACTACAAAGATATCTTGACTCACGCTGGAAATGACGAGTTTTACCGGATGTACATGGGAAATTCCATTGGAGCAGGCGCTGCGAGGATTTCTCACTTGTTGGGGATGACTGGACCGAGTATTGCAACTGAATCTGGCTGTTCTTCTGCCATGGTGGCTGTTCATCTCGCATGCAAAAGTTTGGAAAGGAGAGAAACAAACTTTGCTCTTGCCTGTGGAGTCAATCTCCTTCTTCACCCGTTTGATAAGGATGTAATGCCCATGGTCGTTTCTCCGGATGGACATTGCAAAACTTTTGATGCGAATGCGGATGGATTTGCAAGAGGAGAGGGATGTGGAGTTCTTGTTTTGAAGAGACTCTCTGATGCAGTCCGAGATCGAGATAATATTTGGGGACTGATAAGAGGAACTGGGATGACTCAAGAAGGTGTTAGCAAAAGCATGGGAACGCCAACAGTTCGTTGTGAATCGATGGCGATGAAGCAAGCACTGAGAGATGGAGGAGTGAATCCAGCTCAAGTTTCTTATGTGGAGGCGCATGGAACGGGGACAGTTGTTGGGGATCCCATGGAAGTAGCTGCGATTGCGAAGGCTTATAATTCCAACCAAAGAAAGGAGCCTTTGTTCATTGGATCTGTGAAGATAAATGTGGGGCATACTGAATCTTGCTCCGGAATCACGGGGATTATGAAGGTTATTCTTGCCATGCAGCATGAAACCATTCCACCTCACAGAAACTTTGAGACGCTGAACCCTGCAATTGATCTGAATGCCGTTCCTGCTAAAATCCCACTTGAGCCCGTGGAATGGAAGAAACAGCTGAAGAAGCCGAGATTTGCTGGAGTCAGCTCATTTGGGATTACTGGAACGGATGCACATGCCATAATTGAGGAGCCGCCAACCCTACCACCAAATGCACTTACTAACAACGAATTTGAACGGCCTTCGCACATCATGAAGATCTCTGCGAAGACAGATGAAGCATTGGATATTCTCCTGGAAAATTATAGGGATAACATGAACAACAATGAAAATGATTTCAAGGATTTGGCCTACACATCCAATATTGGGAGAGCTGATTTCAGTCAGCGAGCCATAATAATTGCGAAATCAAAGGAGGATGCAGTCAAGAGCATTGAACAAAATAAATTCACACGCGGAGAAGAGTCACCCGAGAGCATAGGAAAAGTCTGTTTCCTTTTCACAGGACAAGGCTCACAATATCCAGGAATGGCAAAGCAGCTTTACCAATCCAGTCCAGTGTTCCGGATGCATTTTGAGTATTGCGAGAAAATTCTCATGGAAAACTACAACATTGACATTACTCAAGTACTTTGGTCAAATGATAAGGTGACGGAAGTGAGCAGAACGATTTACAGCCAAACATCAATCTTCTGCGTTGAATACGCACTTTTGAAATTATGGGAAAGTTGGGGAGTCAAAGCTGACTACGCACTTGGTCATAGCCTTGGAGAGTTTGCTGCTGCAGTTTGTTCTGGAATTCTGAGTGTTGAGGATGCGATAAAGTTGGTAGCAGAGAGAAG
>JAQGAP010004393.1:0-10557 GCA_034697805.1 Orchesella bifasciata
ACACCGAATGGGGATGTGCTCGTCAAGGCTTTGTCAATGGAGGTGAAGTCAGGAACAAATGTCCTCGTTTGTGGGCCTAATGGGTGTGGGAAATCGTCACTTTTCAGAATACTTGGAGAATTGTGGCCCCTTCGAGGAGGCGTCCTTACGAAACCAATCCGTGATCAATTGTTTTATGTTCCTCAAAAGCCGTACATGCCTTATGGAACCTTTAGGGATCAGATCATTTATCCTGATACTAAACAAGACATGCTCAGGAAAGGAAGAAAGGATGAAGACCTGTTGCAATACTTGGGGTTGGTAGATTTGGAATGGATTGTTGACTTGGGGGAAAGTGGTCAATATTCCAATGGACGGATGCATGAAGCCAATGTAAGCACAGCGTTGTTGGATGCCGTTTCTGAAGGAGCTGGATTGGAAGAAAATACCAACTTTCGGGGGAGTAAGCACCGCATGGATGCAATTGAAAATTGGATGGACGTTTTGAGTGGGGGACAGAAACAGAGGATTGCAATGGCTAGAATGTTCTATCATAAGCCTCAGTTTGCAATTTTGGATGAATGCACAAGGTAAACTCGTGATCCTTTGATGAAATTTCATTATAACATACATATTATAAGTATTAACTGTTTGATCTCTTGATTTATAGTGCGGTAAGCATAGATGTTGAAGGTGCTATATATCGGTACTGCAGGACAGCCGGTATAACTTTGTTCACCGTTTCTCACAGGAAGTCGCTTTGGGCATATCATGACTACGTTCTGCATATGGATGGCAGAGGGGATTATAGTTTCAATCAAATCATGCGTTCTGAAAACGGGGAAGTTGTTGATGTTTATGGATCCTAAATACTTGTACTATTTAATGAATAAAATTATATTTTCTGAGAAACCTTAATTAGTACATAGCCAGTTTCGCATAATATCTCATCAAAAAAATGCATGGACCGGGGTCACCAATATGTACATGGGAATTTTACTTACTTTTTATTGACTTTCTTTACAATTTATTTAGTAAAATTGCTTAGTAATGTCAACTAAAGACAGTTATTAACGGTTATATATCATGTATCATACTTAAAATTACATGGTTTACCAACTAGTAGACGTTGTGGAAGGATGAACACTATGTTTTATTTCTTGGTAAGATTATCCTATACGTTTTACATTAGACACATACGCTTTAAATATATTAGATGCACCTCTTTATTAATGGCATAATTTCTCTCTATATAACAGCATTATGTAGCGATGACATACAACAATATATATAATTTAGTAATCTACCCATAATTTATTATGGCTAATATATATCGCTTTGTATATATTTGACCCTCTCTTTCTTCTCCGTGTATATAATAAGGAATGCTAAAAAATAAACAAAGAAAGTCGATTCGCCAAAAATATCAAAAACGAAAAAAGGTACTTTCACCAATCATTTACATCATCAATGATTAATACTACTGCTTTTGGATATAGAACGCAAAAAAAATCACAAATTAAATTATTAAACTTTCTTAAAGATTTTAACTAGCAACTCAAACTAATATCATCAACCTCATTTCATACGCCTTTGGTCACTTGGCTATTCAGAGCAAAAACAAAAGTTTCGAAAGTTGCTTCGCATTAAAAGTCCGTAAATTATTATATAACAATAATAGTTAATTAATTCACACTCAATATATTCATAGTTTAACATTCATATAATCATCCAAACAACACGTAATGTGTATATAAATGCAATGTAGTTCTGTAATGCCAAATTTTCACAAGAATCATACCATACCTTGAAACGACCAGTAGTTATATAACATAACCAATTTCATACCTAAATAGTTTTAGTTTATTCATACCAATTACGCTTATGAATGACACCTTAAACGTAGGAGTTACAGTTAATATGAAATCTGTATCCAGACTCACTTTTATAAAATTACGGGTATGGACCTACGGTATGACTAAAAAGTAGCTAGTAGTCTATACTCTAGTATATTTTTGTGCGCAAGTTTTGTTACTTCGTTAATCCTTACAGTTATAACGTCGGAACACTCTTGTATATAATCGGGGCGAAAATGTTTAACAAACACTAGAGAACGAAAACCTGTTGCCTTCTTTCGTTCCTTGCCACTTTTGTTTGTGCCTTAACCTCATTTTTTTAAACTTAAATTTTGCTGATGAATACATACCGGCTTCTTGAATTAGAGTAGTCAATCATAATAATATATATTGTTAATTAGTCGTTAAATACAGATGGCTATAAAATCCACAAAGTTTTAAGGAACTGGTTGAACATAACCAAATATAAATGGGTCTAAGCAGACACATACAATGATTATATGACAATAAACTGTATTTAATATGAGTTAAAAAGAGTTAGTGCTGTCTGTATAGATCTTTGCTAGTGAATAATAAATTTTGCATTTTAACATCATATATACACAGCACAGAGTTTTCTATCGCTAAACACGGGGCTCCCCTCTCATCTTTCTCTCTACTCATGTATTCCATCACATTCACATTTAAAGCTCGATTATTAAAATTAATAAAGTATTACTTGTAGATTGTAATTAATTAGAAAAGCAAACTGTAGTCGGTCTTGATCTAGCAAGATTTTTCCATGTTTTAATACACAATAAGCCTTTGGAATCTGTTTTATTACTTTTTAAATATTTAAAATGCATGTTTTTGTATATATCAATTTTATACTGCATATATTTCAACACTATATCACGTTTCAGGTTAAAATAATGAAAATATTTGTTTCTTCCGTTAAAAATGTACATGATATCAATTCTTTAAAACAAGTAAGTGGTTGGATTGCACACATAAACTCCTCTCAGCGCAGATACTGTAAGAATTAAGATAAGTTTTTAAAGCCCTTCTAAGCAGATTCCAATCAAAGTATTGCTTACATACATTATGCATATGGTAGCGGTTTTGGTAAATATATGAAATTAAATATGAGAAAATTGCAAATAATCTTTTGATATTTAAAAAAGCGACAGTCCTGTTAAAATTAAAACTAAAAAAATTATTAGTGCGTGATCAATGCAGTTCTCTGTCTTATGAATTTAAGTATTTGGCGGTGTGCTTACATGTTATCTAATAATTATTTAGTGTCCTGCCCTGTGGTATGCAGTTAACGTACGGTCCTACCCAGATAGTTAACGTATATTATGTATTTACACTAACATTTATATATTGGGTTGTATAGAATTTTTATTTTTCCGAAGTCTAACAATTGATTGTCAGCCTTGTCTTAAATATAAAGTTTTTTCAGAAGACTGTATAAATCTTTCGTAATAAATTGCAATAATCGTAATAAACAGTCGAAAATAAGTGTATTAAAACGGTGTACGAGTGGTGTACTTATATACTCCTCTTACACTTATCTTTAGCTCACCTCGTGTATAAATACTTTTTCCAGGTCAGGTATATTTATATATATTGGTTAGACTATTTAACTTAAAAAAGCTGAATGAATGAGGAACTCAGGGAATAAAATTTCAGCTACTGTTTTTATATTTAAGGTCAGGTAAAGCAATTAAGTGGTTCATAATACACAATCTTTTTGTAGATTTTTGCATACTTCTTTTGATTCCCCAGTTGGTTTTCACACATGCACTCAACTTTCACTCTAAATTATAGAGGTAATTGGAATTTATGTAGCATGAAAATGAGAGTGGATTGAATAAAAACTAAAATGAATGCTGTAACATCCTGAATGAAAAAAACTAACGTTTCCATTTTCTAAAAAGGAATACGTCATGAGGAGTCATGATCAAAACCGGTGACCGGGTGTGTATGTTCCGTTATTTTCATAAAATAATATTTAATATATCTAATAATTACTAAGATAAATTGTCACAGCTTCCAGTTAGCTGCTCTGATAGCGACTTCGGTCTGGGTTGATTCAAACTTACTAAATGAATTAAAAACTACTTCCAATGATTTCAAGCAAAGCATGTAAAATCTGACAAAAATAAAGAAAACATGAAGGCAAACTATAATATATGTGTCTTAACCATTCCCAAATTCTAGCTTAGCCTTCAAGTGTTGTATTCCGGAAGCTCATTCACCGATGCAACTTTCACTGCACTGCAGGTGTGATTTGGTAGTTACATAATATGTGTCTATAATAATATGTGTGTTATGCCGAATATATGCAAAATAAAAACATGTACAAGAGGGTACAAGTAAAAATGCTTATAAAAATGTACACACTAACAAAAAAAATGGCCCGCTGTACATACCCACAACAAGGAAGACTAGATAAGGACTTTTTTATAAATCAAGTTGAAGAAAGAAAGTAATGTTCAAACAAGACAAGTTTTAAATAGCTTCTTATTTCGTTTCAGAACGCAGCGTTTCTCACCTTCCTTTCCTTCTCTACGATTATATATGATTGATTTCTTAAATAACATAAATTAAAGAGTTTCACTTGAAATGTACATTGTGTTTGTCTTCTATATACTTATTACACAAAATTGTTGGAAGCTGTGAGATGAACGAGCAAAAAATCATGTAATATGGCATGGCATATTATGTAATATAATAGCTTTTTTTCACTGACTCTCTTCTTCCCCTCTCTCTCTTTGAATACAACTTTTTTATGCAATAAAATTTCTCCGTATATAATACAATCTTAGTACACCGCGCATTCGCTTGTTTGTCATTTTACAATACTAAACTCTACAAAAAGCTAGCTTTTGCTTTTAATAATACACCAGCAAATATAATAACAATCATCACACAATTTGATTGACAACATGTTTGGCAGACGTAGCACCAAGTAATTGTTATAGTGTTAGATAAATAACAGTGATTGTAATGTAATCCCATTGCCAAAGTTCTCTACACACATTTTGAAACTGAATGAAGAAGCAGTATCACTACTTTGTTAAAACTCATTTCGGAATCAATTAACAAATATACGAAATCCATGTCCCTTTCCCCCACAATAAAGCCTTTCCTTCTTTAAAACAGATTTTTAAATACTCAATCGGTTCAATTCAATAACATATCCACCTAGCACCACTGTTTTCTCTTTGTTTACCCTGGATGGTCAAACATATATATTTTATGCTCACTATCATTCATTATCATAGGAGTTTTGGTATCGTATTGCTCATTCATTCTTGTACAGAACAAAAAAGTTTTTGTTTCCACCTTGTTGAGTTCTCTAAGAATTAGGTAAAAAGGAGCTACCTACATGTAGCTTTTATATACTGTCCATCAAAACTGGTCTTGGGGTTCAAGTTTTTAGTATCATTTACATATTGTAATGAAGTCATCAATCAAAATAAGCCGTTTGTAGGCTACCAATAATGAAACAATACATAATTCTGCCATTTATCATCATGCAGATAGCTATCATTATAATTCTTTTCAAATGACTCACGCCCACTCTCTCTCTCTCAAAGGATTTTTTATTATATTACGTAACGAAAAAGGAAAGTTAAAAAAAATCTTACGAAACTGTTTTCCAATGTCACTTATTGCTTTGGAATAAGTGGCACAATGTATGTATACATCCTTCTTCTTATCATTTCGGGGTTAAAGCATCCTTAATAAACTCAAGTCAAATCAAGCTGCCCTTTGGTTTTTTTTTTAAAATCGTTATCTGTGTCGGTTAGCGAGAAATTATAAATTACGAAAATAACTCAGTGCCTCAACTGATTCAATAATTGGCTTCAAGAAACACACAGACATTCATAGATAAAAGATGTACGATATTGTAAATGTGCTTGGTGATTGTTTAAAATGTAGATAATCTGCATTATACACACATGCGTTAAACTGGGAACAGCGAGTTGACTATAAAGTTAAAACGTTTCTGAAACGACGCTGTTTCAAATCAACAAAATATTTAACGAGACATCTAGCTCAACATAGACATTTCTTTCATAACAGATCATGTACCTAAAAATCGCTGGAACCAAAAGAGGAATATAGGTAAAAACAAACAAAAAATACTTTTTTTTGTAATGGCAATAACCAGCATATTAGAGTTGACGTTGACACGTTGGCAAACAAATTTTCGTCTTGATTTTCTAAAACAGGGACATTATTAGTTTAAAACGGAGGAATTATACACATATCAATTATAACATTGAATTAAATTAGTTGTCGAAACAAGTGGATCTTTTGATGGCGAACTTGATATTCAGTCATCAAAGTCATTGTTTTATAAAATCTGATGAACAGTTTACATTTTACCGTGAATAAGGTTACAGTACAGATAGTTGATACAGATACCTATCATGTTTGATTAGCTAACATAGTATTACATAGCAGTTTAATATACATGTATGTAACCTAATAGTTCATTTTCTTCTACAGTAGCTCTATAAAGTTCTGTATTATGTATACAATAATAATTAGCAATAACTTGTAGTAGCAGCAGTAGCAATAATAATAATAGTAATAATGAATAATTGCTGTAACAATAATATTAATAGTAATAATTGTAATATATTATTACAGTACATTGTGGTAATAATAGTAATAGGAGAACAGGTGTCCATCACAATAGCTCGTATTGACGTAAATGCATTCGCTGAATGATATCGCGGCAGTCATCAAACACTCGACGGATATTCTCAGTGTCCACAGCACAGGTGAAATGGGGATAACAGTAATGCTTATTTTCTCCACTAGCTGTGCTAATACGCTGATGGTTTTTAAAGGTGTCATCATCGTCATCATCATCAGAAAAAGCCGGAGAATGAAACAAGGGAAAATGAGTGTTAACTCACGAAATGTCTGGTGTGAGAGAAAGGTAAAAAAATATGGTGAAAGTGGTATGGATAACTTACGAGAAATTCATCCCTGATAAAGTATTTGGCGCGGACGAATTCAGGATCATCACCAGGTTCTGAAGCGGCATCATTTGGCGTTTGATAGCGGGCAAAATCTGGAAAGTAGTCCTCCAACTTGGATTTTCCTGCTTTTACTTTCTCCTTCAACAAGTCTTGCTTGTTTAGGAAAAGAATCACTGAGATTGTCCGCAACCATCTGTGGGTAGTTTTTATAAATGAAGGGCATAAATCATATTGTAAATCATTTGAAATACAAACCACTTGCTTGTAATGCAATGCCCTGTCAACCTGTAATTCAACTTTCTTTTACTGTCACCTGTGTGGTGAAAGCACTCTTCAGATTCGAGTGATCATAACCGTAGTACATGAAGTACTTTTCTTTCTTATTACTTACTTCAGACAAAACTTTTATACCATTTTTTTTCTTTGAATGTTTCGTCTCATGAAAGTTACTCGACACAAAAAATATATGAAGGAGAAAATCGCGAAACTTCTTTTCCCCAAGAAGTACTAGCCAGTGTACTCTTTCAACTCACCTATTGTTCCAAATGCTCTTGAATAATTCGAGGGACTCTTTGAGCCTGTTTTGGGAAGCGTCTTCTCTGAGGACCATATTAAAACTGCTGCAAGCGGTCACAAAAATGATGGCAGTCACGTCATTAAAACATTGTATCCATTTTCTTCGTTCGTCTCTTTGTCCACCGACGTCGAACATGCTATATTCATAAAAGAAGAGGAATATTAGAAGAAATTCTAGTTTCCAATTTGACAGAAGTATTTCATTTTAAGTTTAGCAACGTAACGTACTGAAAATTAACTTTGTCCACTTGAAACCTTGTTTCGAAAATACCCGAAGTTAGAACACGACACCGCAATATATCCTGTAAAAAACAAGTTGAGCATTTTATAGATTTACTTTATCGATAAGATATTGAGTCCTGATACGGCTAACAAGCAATATTGATGTTTAGCATAAAAGAACTAGTAGTACAAAAGATACATGTATATTTGATCATATCACATTCGCATACGGTTGAAGCATATGATGTAAAACAACCAAGCAGTTGTTAGAAAACAAATTTTAATCCGTTTATAATCATTAAATTCTCATTCCTCTTTGTTAAAAAATAAGATTTGTCTCGTTTTGCCCTTTAGTTACACTTACTTCTTAATAATACATTGTAATTCTCTGCATGTAATCTTTGAGTTGAAATTTCCCTACCACTATAATGTTTGATCCTTTGAGTTACTATTTTCATCACCAGTATGAGGCTACACAAGTGGTGAAACTCGAATTTCTTTTATCTGACTAACACAGTCATATTTTACTGGAATGGCCATAAACGTCAAGTGGAATCACTCCTCTCAAGTTAGTTGAATTAATCGTACAATTAAAAAATAGAAAAACGCCTACATTCAATCAACGACAGACTTGTCATTGTCATCATCGTTATCGGATGCCTGACCAGATAGACTTGTCCTTCTTGTTATGGCCACTTAGGTATTATACGGTGCACTATAGAATCTCAATCCCCTTTTAAAGATTGTGCTTAATGCTTCTAATCTTAAAAAATATTGTTATGGAGGAGAAGAGGTTGAAGCAATGACAAGAAAAAATCTTAGATATGATGACAGTTATAGTGTGGTTGAAGGCATCAGTTGAATGATAAGGTTATATGTAAATTGAGATACATAAACGGAAAGAATTGCAAATAAAAACATACATAAAGCTTTGCCAACTGCCACCTCTGATTATCTAACAATATGTGATAGGATAGGACACTGAATATAAAAGGAGTTGCAGCAGGCACAAGTGTAAATTAAAAAGCAATCATCGGCTGCAAGAAAACAAGCAATATAATATGACTTTGAAATGGCAATAATCGTTAAACTGGGCATATAAACGATGCCCTGCCATACTGTACTCATTCAGCAACATCTGCGAGTGAATATTTATTGAAGTGCTACATAAGAAATTACAGCATTGCAAAAAAAATACTTTGCATTTGGGCTCGTAAGCTTCAAACATACAGAATCGTGGTTTTATATGTAAAATGTACACTAACCTGCTCCGTAGGCGTATAATTTGGCTGCTTTATTTCACTAACTTTATCTAAAAAACTGAAAAAAAAACAAAGTAGTAAATTAGTTACCATTCAAACCATTATATCATGATGAAGTACAAAATATGGTTTCATGAAGATACCTGTAACAGTGACATTCATCAATGAAAATTTTTAAAAATGCTGCAAAATTAAATTCAGGTTCACATTTTTATCCAACATTTCAGTTTTGTCTAGTATGGCGACATAAAGGAAATTGTTTTGCATCTAAAAAATACAATTAGTACTAGATTTGAAACATTCTTATTAAGTAACGAGATTGATTATGCAAATATTTATAATAAGGATGATAACTATTTGAAACATCAGCTAAATGATGGTACGTCGAGTAACCCTGAATGAAATAGTAAAGATCCAGGTTTCCGGGTATCCCTTTTTGTCATTTATTATTGTGACTTGCTCTCACATCACCTTCAAGAATGTTCACTAATTACATGGCTGGATGGTGGATGAACTGTGAGTGAAAAGCTATGCGAGTTATTCCTCTCCCCTTTCCCAGTAATGATACCTTGATTTCACCTGACACTTATAGAGAAAATATATTATCTCATCTCAAGAGTTAACATCCATTGTCGGAACCAATTTGATTTCATTCACTTGAAAATGGGACGAGTCGTTGGAGAAAGGAAGGTGTATATAGATATTTGAGACGCCGGTTACAGTAAGAATGTACTTTTGATTGTGTAATGCGTGTGATAAATCACTACAGACAAAATTTGTACACACAATCTCTTCCCTTCCATTCCCGCTAGTTGAAACTTCTGGACAAATTACAACGCTGAGCTTTCACTGTCAGAAATGATTGCGAGCGTCATGAATTGTGAAAGTAAGGTATATCAAAGTCAATTAAGGGCTCCATGCTGAGTTGCTAAAAGGCGTAAAATATAAAAAACGCTATAAATATATAGAAACTGGGAGAGAAAGTGTCAAGCATGTGTGTGTCCCCATTTAGGACTAAATGCTTTCCAAGTAAAACCATCAAGAGTAGACTGATGAAAGAAAGCGAAAATTTAGGCATCAGAAGCTTGACTGCTGCTAGTTCTAATGTGCAAAATCATCAATTCACTACAATATAATTCCATAGAGCTCTGAGCACATGTCAGTTATAAGGGTTCTTTTACGAAACGCACTGAAGAGGTAAAATTCGCTATAGCACATACTTATCTTCCAGATTTCCACATACTATTTTGAGCCTGGAGAAGTAATTTTAACAGTTGTGTACAGTTGCCCATGGGCTATGAATAAGATCAATAAACTGGAGTCTTATTTTTAGCATCAATGTACTTACTCAAGGGAACAAATCAAGTCTAGAAATAGCACAAGGCCACCCATGCCTAGTTATTGCTTGGAAAATTTAATTTTTTTGCTTTGTCAAATAAACAGTTTTTTGCTCATTTGAAAGTGCAAGCAAACTTTCATTCAGTAACATTTAATGATTTTCGCATGAGCCCCAATTAATTATCAACTGAATCCGCATTTCATTCTTTAAATAGCAACATGTTTACTTTCCGTGAATGAAACAAGATGTTTGAACCTTAGGGTACAAAAGGTTCAAACATAGCAGGGAGTACAAATAAGTGTCATCTGTACTCATCAACCCATAAAACTTGTATG
>JAQGAP010004394.1:0-10556 GCA_034697805.1 Orchesella bifasciata
TTTTTGACGCTAACATTCGTTTAAGACGCTCGGTTTTGTATATGAGCTGGATGTTTGTGGCTATCGTGCTAAGCAATTTATATACAGGTATCTTGACCAGTTTGTTGGTGAAACCGTTGGAAGAAAAGACATTTGGTCAAGTGAAGGATTTAATTGAGCATAATTTCACAGCTATTTTCCCTAAATATCTTCCCACTCAACTGCTTGCAATTCAGGATCAGTTGCGGTTGCAAAAAGAAATGAAAGTCGATGATGTGAAAGGGTAAAAATTAATCAAAATGTAAAATTCCACATCCGGTTTAGTGTAGATGCTCATGTTTGTTATATCCAAATATGCAGATCTAATAGTTTGGTGAACAACATGCGGATTCTTGTCGGAAGCAATCCTGAGGAACGTAACTTGATGGAGCCAGACTTCACCGAGGCATTAGCCTACAAGTCCAGTTTTGTTTTTGCACCCTGGCCGTTTGCAATTATGGGAAGGAATAAGGCCCAAGCTCGTATTAAAGCTGGTCACAAAGCAAAAATTAAGAGATCATGTTACATTGGCCGAAAATTGGAGAGTGCTACACCTGCTCTTCTCTGTGCATTCTACCCTCCCGGGGTGGACAGGCTTTATCGGGCTTATCAAATATTTGTTCAGGCTGGGATATACTTTGTGTATTTAAATGAGTTTTCATCCATGAACTACGCTTCCAGGATGCAGGACAGACTTAAAGTGAAAGGAGCGACGGCTCTGGCTCCAGACGAAGATAATCTGTTTGAACCAATGGAACTTGCTCAGGCCTTGCGAATTTTGTTGCTGTTACTCATACTTCTTGTGGTATGCTCAGTTTGCTTTATGCTCGAGGTTATCTACAATTTTGCACAATGAAGGACACGTTGTGGTTATCATTTATTGATCATTGCTGTGTGACAGTTTTACTGGACTGAAAACTTGTCGTTGCTTTAAATCTCCAAACAAAACGTTCCGTTATTCCAAGAAACGATTATTGGGATATATGTTTACAAATAAAATGTAAATATAGACCACAAGGCTAAAATAAAACCAATATGATTATCTGTGTAATTTGGTTGAGTTTGATTCATTTTCGGATAAAGTCTGGTGACAAATTTGTATAAGTAAAACAGTAAAAAGTTTTATAACCAGAAGATAAAAAAAATACAACCGTAGATAGATTTAATAACTCCCCAAACTCGGTATATATTGGTCAAGCTTGATATTTCCAACATCATTCAAGAGTTAACTTTCGAAATACACAGTCCTGGCTTGATGAAAAGTTGCCATCGGTCATGTACTCAATACGGTACTATACTTGCTTATCAGCAGTGATTCTTACAGCCTTACCATGGTTAACTTTTGGAGAAAATCCTGAAGTTTCTTACCTTACCCCAACTCCATTACTTGACATTCATAAAGGTAAGTTCAGATGGGTTTGTACTTAAATAAGTTTGCAATGTCATATATAACAACGTTAGGAATGTTTTAAAACCACAACAGACCTCAAGCCCCTCTTCTTTGGTTCTCAGTCGGATTATTTCATCAGCACGTATGCGGTAAGTTATTTTGTGTATTACTGCCAATTCGGAAAATAGCAATCAAACATTATCTTGGCCTTTGACCTATATGCAGGCGGATGCAATAACAGCGAAACAAGTTTGTCAAAATCTCACCGATCTCACGGGAAAGCATTTCCGACTGCTGACCTTAGAAAATTTGGAGGAATCAAGGGAATTGCAACCTCGAATTGAAAGTTTGAGTAAGTCTTATTTTAGAGATTCCGTTCGTTTGTTCGCTGTTGACTTAACTGAGCTGGATTAATCTCCCTATGTTTTTACATTACCCTCAGACCTCCTTGGAATTTGGACAGCTGGAGAGAAATTTTACAACACCAAAGGAGAAATTTCCACATTCTGGACAAGTGTCACTGGACAGCTTCCCATGCAATATAAGAACTTTCACCAGCGAGCATTAGTGAGGGAAACACGAGACGCGGAGGATGGAATAGTTTTGCAGAACACAGCTTCAGCAGTTTTATATCCGTGGATAAAAGTTAGTGAAAGCGAAGGTGGTGGTGGAAGATGCAGAAATGGGAAATATGTGCCACCAGAATGCGAGCCGGTTCAATGCAACGTTACAATGCCAGAATGCACGTGAGTCAATGATAAAACTTTGCCATGAAGTGAAATAGGAATGAGTCTGTATAACTTTCTTCAATCGTTCTAGCACTATTACTCCACCTTGTACGGTGAGAAATCAAACAGGATGCAGTGTTATACGTCCTGATTGCAATGCCAAATGCGAGAATTGCACGGTGACTCCACCACAATGTTTTGCGAAACCCAAGCCATGCACCGTTACAACGGAAGAATGCCAAGTATGAAAAAATGTGATTTCATGAACAGTTTTTTAAATTTTCTTTGAAAGACCTTGCTAACATTATTATGTTAACAGACAACTCGGCCGCCTTGCACAGTTGAAACTCCACCTTGTGTCACAACTCGCCCACCATGCAAGTCCAATTTCTTTTGAAAATTGAGTATTTCTTGTTGAGTTTGACTTTAACTTTCCAATTCACATTTAATTTTACAGGCAAGACTGTGCAACCACCGTGTGATGTCTCTACCCCACCTCCTTGCACCACAAGACAACCTTGCATTCCATCTTTTCGAAAGGATAATTGCACCACTCAGACCTTCCCTTGTAGGACTAGTCGAAGAAATCAGACAATTTGTCCTCCACCCAGGACAGTCTGTCAACCTGAGTTTAAGTGTCCACCTCCAGATGTGAGAGCAAGAGCATTATTTCCGTCTTGTACCAGCATTTCATTTGTCTTTTTAAATAACAGCTTTCTTCCATGTTTGTTTCATGTAGATATGTCAAAGTCCAGCAATTATATGCCCACCTCCGCTTACTTATTGCGAGCCGGAGACGACAGTTTGTCCAGATCCAATCATTACTTGCCCAAAGCCAGTGATATATTGTCCAGAGCCTGTGGTAAGGTCAATATTGATAAGGGTGTAACCGGGATTGTGTAGGTGTACATAAACAGAATCTTATTGCTTTCTCAAGGTCGATTGCCCGAAACCGGAAATCGTGTGCACACAACCTCAAGTCATTTGTTCGCCACCGGTTAGTACACTACTCCTACTTGTTTTAAACCTTTGAATCAAATCATTGGAAAACATTGTATAAAAAATACGTTTGGCTATGCTTTATGAATCTGCAGATTGTAAACTGTCCTGGTTTGGTGACAACATGTCCAGCTCCTTCGGTGGAATGTGAGCCCCCAATCGTGACTTGTCCACCTCCAGATGTCTCCTGTACCAAGCCTGAACCATGTGAACCTCCAGAAATCCCTATTCCGCCTTGTACAGAGGAGCCAACAACTACGACAACACAAAAACCATGTCCGGGTTGCGGATGTGTGTTTATGAGCAAGCGTCACCAGTTCAAGTGGGATATTGAGAAATGTAGCGAAAAATATCATTTTATTTGCGAAGGGTAAAATGATTTTAAGTCCCTTTTGTATTTATCTGACTGATATAAGTATCCTATATGCATAACTTAACCTCTCGAGTTATATAAATTTCAATAAACGTACTTTATTATCAACTACCAAGCATATTAAAATATTTACATTCACAAGGCTAAGCACTAATTTTACATTACTTACTTACTGTCATCTTTTTTGTCATAATGTATTAAGTAATATATAAGGTACAATTTGCAATAAATACAATTAGAAAAACAAAGTTCACAATTAAGATGAGGCAGCTTTGTCGTTAGTACTGGGACCTCCTCCAATCAGAGCTTCATCCATCAAATCATCATCAATTGTAAAAGGTGTGTGTGGGCTCTGGACAATCAAAGGGCTTCGTAATGCAAGCATTGGTGAATTTGGTGCTGGGGACTTGACAGTAATGCAAGTCATTGAAACAACAGGGCTGGGCTCAGATGCAGGTGGTGGGGGTGGAGGAGGCACTGTTGACGACTCTTCGACGGCGGGAGCCTTTTCAACCGTTGGGGTAGCGCTGGTGGTGACACTATTTGTTGTTGTTGTTGTTGTCATTGGGCTTGGTGTAGTAGCCCTGGGAGGAGCAGGTGTAATAGAGCGTGGAGGTGGGGCTGGCGTGGTTGCCCTCGGTGGAATAGCTGGTTCACCTTCACTCACAGTTTTCTCTGTCGGAGCAGCAACAGGAGCATCTTCAGCAGTTGTAGGTGGCGTAGTGGGAATATTCTGTGGAGTAGCAATAGACTCAGAAGTCTCCATTGGTTCAGGGGATTCTGGAGAAATAATTGTTTCTTTCGGTGGCAGCGGCATTGGTAGAGGTTGTGGTGGTGGTGGAGGAGGTATGTCCACAGGTGGTGATTCAATTTTAGGTTCTTCTGACCTGTTGCCATTGTTAGTAGCTTCAACAACCGGGGCAGCGCTTGGTGTTATTATTGGAGGCGGAGGAGGCACAATTGGGTTAAGGGCTGGAACTGGATTCGGATTACTACTAACAACATGAGTAGGTGTAGTAGTGGCTGAAATTACAGGTTGTGGAGTGGGTTGTCTAGGAGGAGTTATCTGTGGTGGTGTCGATGGTGTGGGATTAATCGGCTCGATAACTAACTCTGAATTCTTTTCAGATGGAGCTGGAGGAGGTGTTTCCACTTTTTCAATAGGTTTGGATTTTTTGGGAATTTGAAAATTTTTCAGGTCAAACTTTGGAGGATTATCTTTGAATAAGGCACCTTCCAAACTGGGCATGTAGAGTTTCCTGGTATCCGTGATTTTACTCATTTCTTCCTTCTTCAAAAGCGGCCGTTTCAAATCATCCTTGAGAGGGGTTAACGATTTCGGCTTTTGACCCAAGGGTCGCTTCAGCACAGTTTTCTTCTTCATGTTCAAATCCATTCCAAACTTTGGAGCCGTGAGAGACTTGTTAATGGTAAGCTTCAAGCCACCGCCAGGTACAAGTCCAGAACTTGACTTTACACTATACTCGTTAACTTTTGATGCAGTTTTCTGAATAATATCTGTAATACTGGAACTAGCTTTAAGCAGATCCTTTGTGCTCATTTGTTCCGACTTTTTGCCTGGACTGTCTCCAATATCGGCTGGAGCAGCAGATTTCAATTTATTGATTATACTGTCCAAACTACTCTTCTTCGGAGTTGCCTGTACCTTTGCAGCTGCCAGTGCAGCAGCAACTGCTTGAGTAGCTGCTTGAGTTTTCGGAGGTTGATAGATTACCAAAGATTTGTCCTTTTCCAATTTGTTGGGATCACCACTCTTTTTCATATCCAAAGGCGATTTTGTAAGTTTCTTCGTCTTTGGAAGGGTAGACACAGATTTCATAGTTGAAACACTTGGTTTGCCACCTTGTTGCTGCAGTTTATTAACATGCTTAATATCCAACTTTTTGATTTTCTTCTTTTCCAACATGTCTTCCGGTCGCTTCTTGATTTTCTTTATATCTGTTGAGTTAGGCAAGATTGGAGTGACAGTAATGGAATTCGGAATAGTTGGCGCGATGGGAGGATTTGGCAAAGGAATTATTTCAATCCCCGGTCTTATAGATGCCAACAGAGAATTCACTGTTGAGGAAGTACCACCTGCTGTTGCATTTACAGGAGTGATGCTTAAGCTTGGCAGTCTGTCTTCAGACTCCACATTTGAGTCCAGTGACACACTACGTTTAACAGGGAATTTACGTTTAAGTTCTTCTGCAGCTGAATTCACAGGAGTGATGTCAATATTCCAACGACCATCTTGTTCTAGACCTAAGCCAAGTTCTGTCATCCATGCCGTACCAGCTCCACCACCACCACCACCTTGTTCCTCTTGTCTGATCGGACTCTTTTGGCGAATTGGGCTTTTTTGTATCTCTGTGCTTGTTTTGTTGCGTTTCCTTCTCTTTGCTGGATTGTTTTGATCCAAAAGTCCTTGCAACACGCTGGAACTTGCTGCGAGGCTGTGTGGTGTTATTTGACCTTGTCCATTTTTACTTTGAGACTGTGATTGAAAATTTTGCGACAGTGATGCAAAAATCGGATTTGACATGTATGAAATAAAGTCGATTGGAGCTGTCTGTGCAGGAGCGTTGTAATTCATGCATTGTTTAAATGTTGGCTGTTGAGTTTGCTGAGATTCCAATCCACAACTTGGAGCACCAACGGGTAACAAAGGATTTGTAGAACTACTGCTGCTGTTACTCGGCGCTGGGATTAAGGAATCGGGTTTTGGAATGTCCGTCTTGAGCTTCATGCTTTGCCACCGCCTAATCACAGCCCGTACAGTGACAGGTATTGACATACTCCTCTGGATCACACGACAGGCGTGTTCTTCTAAAGTTGGAATCATATCTGGAGTAGTTGAGTATAACGCATGAACACGACATTGTGGGTGAGACACGTCTCGTAAGTCAAACTCGAGGGTTACCAATGAATCATCCAAAGGGTGCTGGAATGATACTGACAGATTGTGATGTGACAGAGCTGACACTTCAAATACAATGCTTCCACTTTCCACTAAATAGAGAACAAACAAAAGAGCAATGAACGTTACTAATTTCATTCTTGTTTCTAACAGCTCAAACATAATCTCTGGTACTTTATTACCTGGTTTGCTGCACAAACGTACACAGCTGCCAACAAGTGTGTTAAACGTTAGTTGCTGACGTAAAGTAACAATCACTTGAGGAAGTTGGCTGGCCAATGTGAAAGAGATGGAAGATATAAGAACACCTTCCATTCCAGCAGTTTCTGTCATGAAATAGCAGTGATGTTGATCCGGTAGCGTCTTTAATAACAAAAAATTTAAGAAATTACTTACAGACTTGAAGAGTTATTGATTGAATTATGGTGCATTAAATAAGTGAACTTACAACAAACAAGCCTTTTTCCTCAGAACAATCCAACTGATTACCAGAAACCACCTGCGTTACCAGGTTAAGGATTGGTTGAGATTCACCAGTGACCACGTTTTCGATTCCCGTAGTAGTTTGGATTGCGGTTAACAACTCCTTGAAGATAGGAATTGGCTTTCCGAGGTTAATGACGAAACAAGCTGGCAAAGCTGTGCTGTTTGTAGCATTCAAAGTTCCGTATCTTGGAAGGCTGCAATAGAAGAAAGTAGAATTAAGTTATGAACTGATACTTTTAGTTAATAAAAGTGACGCATTACGCAGTAACTTACTTCTTTCCATCTGGAGTTCTCATTATATTTACAGTCGCACTCATCTGTAATTTCCTGTTGATACCAGGACTTCCCTGAATGCTAACCGTGGCCGAAGTGCCAATTTGTCTTTTAACAATTTCAGCAATATCATTCGGCACACAGGTTTTTGTATCCTTCTCGAAAAATTCATATGGACTGATATAGTACGTCAATTTCACTGGATGACCACCCTTCCTAGGTTGAAAATGGCCAAGTAGCGATTTCATTATGAGTCGCTCTCCGGTTTCTTGATTGGAGTAGGTGGAAGCCATTGCAGCCAGATCAGCTTCCAATGCTTGTAAAGCAATAAAGGCCTTGGACTTGATGATTTTGTCAGCATTCAAGTTGTAAATCGAAATTAAGCCTTGAAGATGCGCTGTAAAATCTTTGAAATCTTGTACTTCCAGGGATTTTATAAGGTCAGGACATTGCTACGATAAAAAAAAACAATTAGAAAATTTGGCATTGAAGACTGTGTTTTATTTAAAAAAAGAGTAGTAGTCTTTAAAAATGAACTCACCAACTGTTCCGTCTTTCCTTCATGTTGGATTTTGATATCCCTCACAACTCCATTAGAATCAATTAATACTTCCAAGTAAAACATGTCAGAGCTGATGAACCATTCTTGTCCCGTTTCTCCTGGCGTAAACTGAAGCCCAAGCTGCCGGCTCACCATGTCCAACCTTTCTACCATACTTGAAAGGGAGTTTACTTTGATGGACTGTTGCAAAGTATCCAGGCACTTTTGAAGATGGAGCTTATCACTGGGATCCAGTATACAGCGTCGTTCCATTAACGCTTGTCGTAGATTCTTGGCTGTTTCTTGGAGCGGCTTGAGTTGATTCCGTTTCTGGCGCAGTTTCTCCATCATCAATTCTAATCGCCAGGATGGTGTGACAGTTGTATTGATACTTTTCGTTGTGCTCAATCCACCCATATTATTCACAGCGGATGCCAACATTTGAGACAACGGCATGGGGTTTTGCTCTCCCATCTGGTTACCACCTCCTTGTTGCTGCTGAGGTGGGGCTCCAGAAGAGGTATCCATCATGGAACTGTTGTTATTACTAATTGATGGGTGCATTCCTCCAGGTGCATTATTGCTATTCATTGGGGCTTGACTGGCTGGAGAAGCCTTTGGTTGCATTCCCATCATATCCATGTCTTCAATTTTTGTTTCAGAAGGCTGAAGCTCCAAATCTAGGAAACCAAACCAAGAACATTCAATACTGTTGTATTTTTTACATTACATGAAATATTAAACTATTTACAAGAACAGTTTAATGCCGTTTGAAAGCTGGATCCGAAGTCAGCCAAGCCTGGGGGTATTACTTCCTACTTAACAATAAAGTTTCAAAAACCAACCCCACTCTCCAATGCAAACTAAGGAATATGTTATTATTACTTGAATAATACACAAGGGGTTTAAATGAGGTTACTTGAGTGCATTTGCAAACACTCGTCAGTCAAATTTAACACATTCTTTAGCAGATAAATTCCACTTAAAAACACGAGTTAAAACTGTACACTCCAACGCAGTAATTACTAATAATACATTACTCATCGAACTACGTAAAATAAGAAATTTAACAGCACTAAACAATCTCTTACAGTTTGTTTACGCACTGATACCTAACCATAATTGTTATAAAAAGTATTGTCCCAGATGACATTGCATCGGCCAAGAGAACCTTAAGAATGCATGCATAAGTATGCATACTGTATTGTATAACAACGTACCGCATCGTTTTCCTCTATCAATATCCTTCTCATACTAAAAGCATTTATATATGTATCGGAAAGGATATACCCAAATCTAAGGCATAAATCTAATGTACCTAAATTGCATAGGATATTGTACATAGTGCCTTGAATCGGATAAACAAGCGATAGGATAAAAATGTCCTGATGTCATAATGCCCCAATGGATATTTGAGATGCAAGCGGCTCCCAAAAATGTACTTTAGATGCAAAAACATTTAGAACCAACAGTGCGTTTTCTGAGATTTCAGATCAGAAGTCAATTATTGTTTTGAAAATGTACTTTATCCAGAAGTAGTTATATAATAAAATCAGCCAATCGTGCGGCAGTTAAAGGGGAAAATTACCTTGTATTTCTCTACTCGTCCGTTGCGATTGAGAAATTTTTAGTTAAAGTTGACAAGTGAAAACAATTGGTGATCAATATGCCGAAACATAAGCGCAGCAGTGATAGTGACAGCAGTACTGACGAGGAGAAGAAACAAAAGCGGAAACCAGTCGTCACATCCCAAAAGAAAGGGGCAGATGGAGATGGAGACCACAAAAGCAGTTCTTCCTCGTCGTCATCCTCCTCCAGCGACTCTGAGGAGGAGATTGGACCGATGCCGGCTCCTGGTTTTAGTAGTGAGAAAGCCGAGGAAGAGACTTCGACGTTGGCTGCCCCGAAAAAGCGGAGAAGAGGTAGGTTAGCATGATTATCATCAGTGATATTAAATAATCAATGAAATAATGGTTATTTTTTACGTTTTTATTCCAGTTTTGCCATTGGAAGACGTTTACTTGAACAACCTACCTTGTGCCGAATACTACGAAAAGAGTTATATGCACAGGGATGTGATAGCGTTTGTAGTTGTGTCCAAGTAAGTGTTTAATTTTATTGCAATTAATTTGCTCTACAAAATCGCCTAGATTAAAAATGTTGTTCTTGTTTCAGGACTGACTTTATAATCACAGCAAGTGTGGACGGTCATGTCAAATTTTGGAAGAAGATGGAACAAGGCATTGAATTTGTGAAACATTTTCGAAGTCATTTAGGAAACATCCAGGATGTTGCTGTTAATGCGATGGGAAGCTTATTCTGTACCATTTCCAATGATCAGAGCATTAAAATTTATGATGTTGTAAATTTTGGTTAGTGGATACAGAATCTTAATTCATAAATGAGAATTTTTATAAGATAAATCATTCATTGCTTTGCTTTCTCTCATTTTTGTAGATATGATCAATATGATCAAGTTAGACTATGTTCCTCAGACTTGTGAGTGGATTCATTCTTCGAGTTCCAGTGGACATGACGGAGCGGTGGCTACTTTAGCAGTGTAAAGCATTATTTGAGTAAAAAATTTGGAACGATACTCATATATTTGGCATTTGAATAAGTTATTCTTGAATTCATTCTTTCAGAGCGCCGACTGCAGTTCCAGTGATTCACATTTATTCAGCTCATCAGGAAGGCAGTACTCCATTGAAGACGCTGGATAATATACATCGAACACATCCCGTCTTGGTTCTAAAATATAATCCTGTGTTTGAAACCGTACTTTCTGTCGATTCTAAGGGAATGATTGAGTATTGGACAGGTTCAAA
>JAQGAP010004395.1:0-10554 GCA_034697805.1 Orchesella bifasciata
CACTTTGCTTAACGTAAAGAAATCTATGACACCCTTGAAATGTATGTTTAAACTGTCCAACGTCAATAACATGTCACCATACTGTGCCACATGCTAGGATAGAAAACGACTTTGTCTTAAAATTTGAATGACATCTACCAGAGTTTCTGAAACTGCTTGGGAAAGAAACAGAGGCAGGTGAGACCCTAACCTAACTTACATTAAGCGCTCACTCATGCCTCAGTATGCAGTAAACAGTTTCGGAAACTTCGGTAGATGTCATTCAAATTTTAAGACAAAGTCGTTTTCTATCCTAGCATGTGGCACAGTATGCATGTCACTAAACTTAGATTGATGGTTAGAATTCGTGGTGTGGTACGAATTTGGCAATGGGGTACGGATGGGGTACAAAGTTCGAATGAGGTACACGGGTTTCAAATGGGGTACTGTACCCCTCAATGGGGTACGTCTGGTCGGCTTAGCTGGAGAGAGTGTAAACTTTTGTACTTTTGCAATATATATCAGTTTGGATTTTATAGGCCTTCTGATCTTGTAATGTCTCATAGAATATTAGAGCAGGAGCAGGAGCAAGAGTGCTAGTAATACCTCATTGGGATTATTTTATATACGGGTACGATGGTATTTAGGCAATTTGCCCCAGATCCACGAAACATGATTAATAATACTGATCGAGAGTGCAAAAACATATACTGCATGATGTACAAGCCCAGCCTTATGTATGTACCCTTAACATTATAACACTTTACCGTGATTTTCTTCTGTTAAATGAACTTGTTTTTGTTCTGGGTGAGTAACTAGTGTTTCTACAAGGCATGAACAGCCTATAGGTATCCAATAATCCACGCAGTAAAAAGAGAGCTTTCTCTTTTGCTTGATCTTTTGCTTGCCGTTCCGCTGCTGCCACTGATGATGATTATATTTTGAGTAAAAACCATATCTTCTCTTGTTGATGAATTACGTTCTGTTCTCCGGTTTTTGGCGCACACATTAAGCTGATATCTATCGTACTGCGGCAGTTGAAACAATACCGAGAAAAGTCATATGAAGGCCATAATATTTTGTATATGGCCTAAAGAAATCTGATTAATTTCCTGGAAACAAAATACCTTGAACAAATGATTAACTCGTTTCCTCTTCGGCTTATTCCACGTAAGCCCATAAGCTCCAGAATGAGCTCACCGCTTCACAGGACCGCCTCGTCGTATGTATGATGGAATTGCATGCAAGTTGAGTTGGAAAATGAACTCCTTATGCCTAAGTACAATATGTTTACGTATGATATGATTGCTCATGGTGCATGACTGCTGCATGTGTGGTGCACATAAATTCACAGAGTGGAGAAAGTAAGCTAGCGTAATCCGCTTTTCCTTCGCTCCATGGACATTTCATGTATGACATGATGGCTTTTTCAGTAGAGCTATGAAGGATTTGACTTGGAAAAAACTATAAACATAATTTTACTTGATCCATATGTTCCTCCATTGCTCGAGTCATTTCCCAGGAATAAAGGGTAGTCATCATTCATCATCAGTAAAATTATGCCATTCCATAATATATATTCCGTTGTTGTAATAAGGAAAACATCCAAAGGATTTGTATTGGTTGATGAACAGAATTTCATAAAGTCTATGTCAAAGAATGAGCAAATAACGTGTAAAATGTATAAGGGTTTATATTTGTACTATTCCCCTGGGGTGTTTCTCCTGAACGAGAAAAAAAAACATGATTATTTTTCATTAACGGTATTGAGTAATTTTTAATTAATTAGCAATATGCAAATGTTTGTTTGTTCACAGGCTCTGGTAGGAGTGATATTTCTGTCCTTTCTCGCCAGTTCAGTGACATGTCGACCAAGAGGAAATACAAACAGCAGCAGCAGCAGTAGCTCCAGCAATAGCAATAATAATCTCAAGGGTCAACAATATCAGCATTACGATACACATCATCATAATCATCATTACACACATCGTATCAGCAACCCAAATAGTCATCACCATCAGCATCATCACAGTAAACATTCTCCTCATCACCATCCTCACGAGAAGCAGGAGGTGGGAGATGGAGAAAGCAACCAAATTAGTCCATTGCACAATACTCATCAGTCTGCGCCCCTCATCCTACCTTCATCCACGCTGACGGCAACGACCAAAGCGGCAAGGGCAACCACAACAACAAATTTCCCTACCTCCAGGCGTATCTCCGATGAAGATTATGATGACTATGAGGATGACGACGACGATGATGACAGCGGCTCAGGTGGAGGCAGACATGCGTATTTGATGACCACAGATAAGAAAAAGTCGTCTGCAGAGAAGCTAACAGAGGATGAAGCCCTCAGCCAAGCTTTTGAAAAACACATGAGACCGAGCAGCAGTACGAAGCTGAGTGCAAAGGAGGTTCATGATGTGTATGCTTATCAGCTTCCCAGTGACCTATGGTTTGTGGTGAGGTACTCCAAAAACTCGGATGGACAAGTGGAAAAATACATGTAAGGCTAAGCTAAAATAATTCTATACCTTTTACACCATGAGTAATGTTTGGGGCTAACTGAGACTCTTATTATTTTGTTACAGGAACATTGTTGACAGCTTCACCAATTACCTGGACAAATTGGACAAGGATGTGAAGACAGTCAGTGTGAATGTCAAAGGTGTCGAGACGGTTTTCAGGCTAACGACGAAACATAACAATAATAACAGTAGCTCTTAAGATATCTCATATTAGCACAAAACAAATCGAATTCGAGAATTTTTTGTTACGTTTTTGTGTAAGTACCTTACTGTACGTACGTGTAAAATTATGGAATCACTATCTAAATCTGTAAATGTTTGTTATTAATCAATTCAAAATCGTATGTACTCGTACAAAAACAATGTACTGCAGTCACCCAGAGATGTAATATATATTCAGGTTTATATATCTGTGTATCAAGAGGGTAATTTCTGAATGAAATGTTATTAAAGAGTGAATGGCAGTTTAGATAATTGTATTAGTAGCCGGTTAGTCCTATATATAAAGCATTGTATACTGATTGTCTATAGTTTTTCTTTTATGCCCCCAAAAAATCTAATTATATAACCGTTTCATGTTACAATCCTGGATTTTTATCGTTACCGAGTGGAAAGGGTAACTTGATACTTACTTACATCAGCATAATAAAATACGGAGCTTTCTCGCAGCAGCTATAAACCTACCTCTCCTCTCCTACACTCTGCATGCACTACCGTCAACCATGACTCTCATGAGCACCAAATTAATTAACCGTATCCTTTGAAGCAGAATAGAGTCATGTCATGTCTTATCGATTAACATCAAGAATGAATACTTAAGTAATCTATGTATGTTCTTGAAATGAAATGAAATTGTATGAAAGTATCGATATAATACTACTACTACAAGAAACCGAGAAATGTATGTTTGACTGGGGTAAAACTATAAAAATAATTCTTTGGTGAAACGATCGGAAGTCAATTTTCATGAAAGTATGTGTTATGAATATTATGATTGTTATGTTATATGAATATTTAATTGTGAACCTTAATCAAATATATTATTCATGTTTAATGCCGAATAAACTACTTATGACATATCGTTGATAAACAACTGGAAAGTAAGCCACAAAAGTCATACGCCTTCTTTACACATCCACACAACTTGTGGCATTAAGATCATTTATTGACAACAAATGCTTTCTTCAACATCTGCAATATTTGTTAATTCATTTTTCATAATCATCATCTTTATCAATATTTCACCAAGATAATTATAATGGAATAAAACTTACATCTACGTACCCAAACAACATGCAAAGCGACTAGGTAAGTTTTTAAACACGGTTTCAGCTCAATAGTTTCTTCTTATTTTTAAATGCTCTCACGGCACAGGGATAAAATTCAGGTCAGGTGAGACGTAACGTTACGTACGTACGGAGAGTACAAATCCGCACGTTTCATAAAACTTAAAAAACAAGTTTCCAAAACTCTACTTTACGAACAGTGTATCGGAATGTTATTCACAAAAGACAGGAAACATTTAAAATTGGGATTCAAACGCATTTTTGTCCTATGACACAAGTATGTAAGTCTTAGTCTGACTGTAGGTTTTATAATATAATGTTTTAATTCTTTTTACCATTATTACCATCATGAGTAACCAATAATTATTATCTTGTATCTTTTACAATACACTAGAAAGCTATAACCTAAGTGTAAGCCGTAGATGCTTGGTTCAAAGAATTCACATCTGGATAAGGCGACTTGAATTACCTTCATCACAAAGTGTTATCTCCTACACACTACACATAATTCTTTTTCCACAACATTTAAATGGCTGCCTTTGAGTAATATTGTTTTCACAGGAATCCTTTTTCTCATACATATATCGTTTTTTTGTCTTAATGAAACTTTTAAAATGATGTCATCACCCAAATATCACTAGAATTTTATTTGCTGATATTTACTAATATATATACCTAATAATAGTTATTGAAGTTTTAAATACTTTGTTTATAGTATCATTGAACGTCTTAGGTCTACTTCCAACTCTACGAGCAAGGGCATAAATTAGAATATTATGTTTTCACAATTTTTACGTACATAGTTAGTTCCTTATTATATCTCCATTATTTTTATAGCTGTATTGTAGTACAGTAACTGTACTACACTCATAGTAATACATATATATTTACTAATGAAAGAGTGAATGAGTAAACTAAGACCCAATCTGTTTGATAAGCTTGAGGGAAGCAGCTTTGCGATTAAAAATAAAACCGTAAATGCAAACAAGGTTTACACCTAAAAACCAATTTTAGTCATTAACCTAAACACTTTTGGATACTCCCTAAATGTAATGTACATTACAAAAAACTGATATTCAATAATCTTTCATACCAATTCGAAAACAGAGAAACACTGAATGACAATAATAGTACGAAACGAAAGGGACGAAAGCACGAACAGATAACGGACTGATACATATTCACAACGAAAAGAAGACATCATTACCTTTACAAAACAAAAGTTCGTAATGCAGTAAAACATATTATTTACATGCATACACACTGATTGGTATTCATAGTTTTATACTCATATTATGATATGAGCAACTGTACAGTCTTAATAAATTAAGGTTAAATTTGGAAGCATGTGTGTTTTTGCACTGAAAATTTAAATACGTGTAAATACAAATACGGCCGAATCATTGGAAGCCTAATTATTACAAATATTTCTGATTTCACGGAACACATAACATAATATGTGTATTATTACATATAAAGGTTGCTGTCAAAACCATTGGAATGGCTTATGACAAACAAAAAAACGTACGAGGCGACAGCGCATGAATATCAATTATGAAAGCAACTGTATTGTAAGTTGTTGTTGTTGTTGAATGTTGGTGATAGTGGATTTTTGATGGTGACTAACTTTTCTCATAATAAACCCAACTCGTAAAAAAGCTTGCGTTTGGCTTGCTTGCTTGCATTCATAATTGAGTGTGTAAAAATTCTTAGGCAAAATCATTGTGCACCAGTAGAATGAATAAATTCTGTAGATTATCGAAATGTTACACTGTCATTAGAGGCATCCAATAATCCAAAGAGTATTTTTAGGAAGTTCAAAGTCCTGCTAGCTCTCTAAATGAAAGAAAAACCAACAATTTGGCTTGGTGCAATGTATTCAGAATGTTGTCAATTTCCAAGCATTTCCTTGAAATGATGGATCTAATGTATTAGTAGTAAGAAGATGCATCAGTCTTTTTCTGCATGGCAATGTTGTAATATATAATGGTACTATTCTGATCTGCATTCTGTTATATATGTTATAATAGTTGTGAATGTTCTGATTAGCTTTAAAAATGTTGAGGATCTGTTTAAAATGTGAATGGACAAATAAAAACTTTAAAACAACATATAGCGGCTTACAAAATACTGTGTGTAAAATAGCCTGCTGAAAATTAAAAGAAACTTAGAACAACGCAAATAAAAAACTGATAAAACCTAATTCATAAGTTACTTTAAGTCATGTAATAATTAAATGAATATGATTTGCAAGCTGTTAATTATAAATAATAAAAATGTCAGTTCTATTGGAAGCAAAGCAAGTAAGCAATGTCTATTTCTACTTGAACATGCAATTCTTAAATTTTACAAATGAAGCAAATAAAGCAGATGCGAATGGAATATTTTGTTGTGAATCGAACACCTATATCAATGAATTTGCCTATAAATTTTAGGATGACCAAAACCTATTTCTGGAGAGGAACCCAACGAAGACCCGTTTACTTTCTATAAAGAAAGCATGAAATTTGATACTGATTTTGTGTTTAGCCTAATTAGCTGTTTAACTAGTTTTCCAAAATTCCCTTTTAAATGTACCAATTAATAATAGTTTTCCGAATTTTCAGGTAAACAATGGACCGTAACTTATTCCGACATGCCGGATTTGCAGTCAGATGAACCTGGTTATCATGTGGTTCTTCCTAGTTGTTCCAAGGAATTCTAATATATGGATCCATGTCATTCCTTGAATTCCTCTTCAAGTATTTTGAGGTTGGTCAAATCATGCGCTGTCGGCTAATAGTCAATCTTCGCGTAGTTTTATCTTGAAGCATTCAATCCGGAAATGCCTGCACATTTGGCGAACCTGCATGTGTAAGAAGGAGAAGGAATTCGTTAAAGATGAACAGAAACAGAGAGGGACGACTAAACGAGATGTACACATTAATAGACTTTAGACTTACCACACAGACACCATAATGTATTTGGGTTAATGTTGAAAGCAGAGCAAGGGCATACACGGCTGCTCTTTCGAATCCCAGTCCTGGTTGAAATACTAATGAAACGGTTGTAAGGGCCGTGATGGGAAACAGGATCCAATTGAATCCTTCACATCGGGTAGTGCTCATTTGAGCAACTATCAGTTTACAGCAGATGTGGGAGAAAACTGTGCCCACCATGTAAAAAAATATTCTCGGCTGATCTAACAGAATGTTTGTGGGAGACAAGCAAACCCAAAGGGTCGTACCAATAAATAAAACAAAAGTGGAATATAAAGGCCGAAGCATTTCAAAGAATGGACGCATTTTTCCAGTTCCATGTCTGTATGACCTGTACAAAAAAAAATTGTAAAATTAGCAAACTAAAACTTTTATGAGGAGAGGAGCAAAATATTTATACTAATTATACTACACTCACATGTATACATTATATATTGCAACTGGCATGGATAATCCAATCGATCCAGCGTACAGCACGACTTCAACCAGGTCACCACAAGTGTAGTAACCGCCAGGAAGGTTGAATTTCCACATATCGTGACCACCAAACCCAGTGCATATGAAGACTATGAAGCAACCCTGATAAAAGAACGAATTCATAAAACAATCTGAATCTGAACACTTATAAATTGCTATTATCCAAGGAAGTTTCACACTTACCACCATGGATGCATCATAACCCCACGGTAGATATAACACTCCAGTGTTATACTTTTCCCAATGAGAGAACAGAAAGTTGTAAAACACGTTCCAATATACGAAGAACATTCTCATTATTGAAATACTAAAGTGACCCCTTCCAAACACAGAGTACATTCCTGTTGGAATAAATACTGTTGTCCATGAATCCAGTCCATGATCAAACAGCTCTCCAAGAGGGCCTGAAGTTCCCGTTCTCCTCGCCTGTTTTCCATCAATTCCATCTACAATTGAGATACGAAAATTCCAATAAGTTTTAGGGAATGTCGAAAGGCTATACAGTTACAGTATCATAATGGAGAAAATTTGCTTACCTAACGTATGTGACATGAACAAATTGAAAGCAGCCAAGAACCAAACCCAGCTAGGGACTGGGGGATACTCGTGATCTCCGCCGCCACCGGCGTAGAAATGGTAATCATAAATACTTAGCAATATAAAATTTGCTACGGTGAACAAAAATCCAGTGAATGTAAGAAAGTTTGGAGCGATCCACATAGGGCATATCTGTAAAATTAAAATTAAACGTTTTTATTCAATGCACTATTCGAAGAATGAAACAACTGCATAAAATAATAGCACTGATACTAACAACATACAACTAACAAATTTAAATATGTACAACCTTTTGATCTTTGACATAAAAAGGTGATTATGCAAGCAAATATTTTCATTGTTCGCATATATTTTACTTTCTACATTCCCTATCTATTCAGCTTACTCGGTACGGCCATTTGGAGATACATGAACATATTTGCAGAATGATACGACGAAATTATAAAAGCTTTGAAATTTGAAGGATGATTCAGCAGACTATATAGTGTAAGTAAGGTAAACAATCCTAAGGTCACAGTCAGGGTGTTGGCTTAAGAAAACATTTAGACATGAAGTTGAGAAAAGACAGGAATGTCGGCGAAATAATAACGGGAAATGTGTTTCTGTCCTGTCATGCTGTCATTATAAAGAAGGGACAAGGGAGGGACCTGAATTGCAAAGGAAGAGCCTAGGTACATTATTCCTTCAAATCGTTGACTTAAACTTAACCTTCAGTTATCCTATTTGAATTGCAAATCAGATCTTTCGCCATCATGATTGCCTAACTAAATGTGTTTCGAGTCTACATGAAGAGATCAATTCATGCATTTTGCAAACTAATTTTGTAAACTAAACGGCTCACTGGACCCATCCATCACCTAATCATCGTATCAGATGTCCATCGAGAAAGAAATATTGAGATACAGATGAAACAACAGCCACTGCTGAGTGCTGATCCTATGACCTTTTCGCTGCAAAGATAACGCCTACAACACCAATAATACCTACCAACCATACATGCCAACATGTTTATTCCGTCTGTCTGAACCTGTACCTACAAATTGTCAAGATGCTTATGAATGGTATCATTATAACATTAGTATTTCTTACCTTCACTACAGCATTCCAAAACGGGTGCATCACATAATTGCTCAGAGGACTTGTGTCAACTGAAGAGTACTGAAAAGACACAAAAACATACACAAATTTTTAGCAAATTTCCCAGCAAGTCCCTTCATAAGTTAAATTCCAAAATTTCCGTTTTTATCCAACTTACTTTATAGTTATCAAAACCCTGAAGATGGTCAGGGGTTAAATATTGAACCTCCATCTTGCAGCAGCTCATTTTCCTCCAGAAGAGCTCAGGTAACTGAATTCCCACCGAAAACTGATAATCTCCCTTCTCAAACTGTCTTGGTTTTCCCTAAATTCACTTCCAACTGTGGAGCGCACACACAGGATAACTGACACCAGCACCTAGTGCTAACATAACTAACTCCTTTTAACTGTAATCAAATCAAAGACGGAGACGAGTCCACCCAAGTATCATTTATTAATTACAATTTAGTGAGCTTATAAACAGCTGTAGCAGTCTCTGTCTGCGTTCACTAAACTCCACCAACTCCAACCTATTCATCATCTTCTTGTTCATCACATTTTTCTTCGTCTTTTTTTCCAGCAACTTTTTTTCTGGTGAGGTCACTACAAAGATAATTCTAACTTAACTCTTCTTGTGTATTTTTGGAAAAATAATTAATGGAATGGTGATGCTGCGCATCATCCTGTGTGAATATCATCATCAGCTTGATAACCCATTCCTTGCTCGTAATACACAACTTCAAACTTGTTTTCTGTTTTCGCTGGAGACTCACCTACACAACAAGGCTCAGCTCAGTCAGATCACAACTTGTGTGGTTATGTTGTGTATAAAATAAAACCTTGAGATCTGTATAAATAAATACAAATACGAATGCGGGCTTGATTTTTATAAAACTACTTTGGCTCTGATGAGATGATCCTTCAACATCGCCTCCTTTTAAATCACGGCTGCATTTGCTATCCACGTTGATTTTAGTTTGTGCCGATATGATGGATGAGGCATGAGGAATATGCTTATGGGAACCCGGAGAACTTAATGCGAATGTACCTATTCACCTATGCGTATGCCTTATACCATCATCATCATCATTACGGCAAGGACGATGAGTCAGTACTGACGAGCGTAAATGAGAAGTGGTGTGAATAATATTGTCTTGATCATCATGCCGATCTCGCTGAGGATGAGTTGTAGTTGTACGATAGGGCTACGATGTATAAGTACTTTTACATTATGAATGAAAAAAGGTGAGGTAGACAAGACGTTATGCAATGCTCCTCAACCACGCCAAAGAGAGAGGCGGTAAGGTAAGTCGGCTAATTGTACGTGCACGAATCATATTGCACACATATCATCGAGCTATAGAGCCCTATGTAAAGTTAAAGTACATGTGCTGATACACAAGGAACTTTACTTCACTATAGAAGGAATTGTACATTCTCGTCCGATGCGATACAAAATACTAGGCAGAGGAAATATCCTCTAAAATATACAGTCAACTCCGGTATGCATGGAAGGAAAGAAGACGGAATAGGGGTATCATGAAATGTAATGCATATTGACTATGACCTGTGGTTCCACTTCTACTCAAGTCAAGGATATTAAATAGTATGGATACTGCTAGCCCTTATAGAGTCATCTTTTCGGCTGTTACGGATTCGTTCCCGAAA
>JAQGAP010004396.1:0-10553 GCA_034697805.1 Orchesella bifasciata
TTTTGCCTAGTGCAACTGATGACTAAGTGATATGATGACAAGTGACATTGACAGGGAAAAGATTGACATAAAAATGGAACTGCCTATATAAACCATGTTTTGGAATTAGATGTCATGTAGGAATGTTGACACTGATAGGTAGACTAGACAATTTTTTCAACAAAATGTAATGGGAAGAACCCGAAAGAATCACGATGATCTGTTGACTGGTATGATATGAATTCTTTACTTTCACTCAATTTTCTTTGACCCTTATAATCATCCAGTCAAAACATGATCCATGATTCACATAAACCAATGTCATGAAATCTGTTCGGGTTGGTTGAACCCATTTTTATCCATTTTTTAACGTCACAAGGCTTGGGGCAAAATGAAATAATCTTTTGTTACAAGCTCACTTTGTTCTTTGTAACCTGACACTACTAATTTCAAATTTTCCATGGAAGATAACAGCATTTACGTTGAGGTAGAATAATACTCCATCTTATTTCTTCGGCAAAATTATTATTTGAGTAAATAAGTCTGGAGTTACGAGGTAGCGGTTAAAAAGTTGAGACAGAGGAAATTACATTCCATATTAGAATTGCATTATTGATGAAAAGGAAAATGTTTCAAAAACCGACGAGTCGGAAGCTGTGGGAAGTTTCTACCTAAGACCTCCACAACAACAAATAACGTCGGTTTCGGAAGAAACCTTTCTTTTGTTTATAGACTGTATACCATCTGTAGACATCTCACAGCACGAGCGAACTTTCATTCTATACACACCTACATAACTCTGGTCATGAATGCTTTAAAAGAAACAAAGAAAGTTCAGAGCATGAGTTTTCACAATTGAGTACCAAATTAGATTATGATGAATAGAAAAAGAGGGCATGAGATGAAATCAAAAATGGGGTTCGTGACGTTATAGAAGTATAGATATTTTAAAGGGACGTAACATTTGGATGTATGATAGAAAACAACAAAGAATTTTTTAGTTCATATAATACATATATATCTTGGAGCAGGTTAAATTATAATTGCATTATGAATGATGTTAGTTCGGTGGATGTTCTGGAAGTTGAAACGGTTTTCATGAAAACTTCATTTTCACTGTACATCAACCATCAACTTATCCCGGAAAATGGGTAACAAATTGTACCGCTTTTTGAATTAGAGGGGGAGAGATCGAGTGAAGAAACGTTTACCTCCCTATTTTAACTCCAAGGCTTTTCTGTTATTACACGGAAACAAGAAGGTCCACACTGACGTCAGTCTTTCCATATCATATCATCATTCTGAGCTTTCATGCTCTTTTAAAAGATATTCAATAAGTGTAATAACATGTAGTAATAACCCTATTTAACCACGCCACCACCACCACCATCATTTTCATTTCTACACTCTTGAGAATACACAGGGAAGAGCAGGAGGCAGGCACATATTCCTCACTTTGATGATAAAGGACTCCACATCCCATTCGTTTGAATGTGTCATAAATCTTATACTTTTTTCATGGTAGCCTAAACCAAAGATTTAATGCAACATTCATGTTTGTCTTTGCGACCTAAAAGTTGTTTCAGATGTAGAAAGTTGAGCTGATGCCAGAGGATATAATAAGGTTTATTTGCCATATGCTACCACAATAAAAAAAATTATCAGGGATTTCCTGAATAAATCTCGAAAACGTTTCTATTTGACTTGTTATATAATAAGAAACGGCACACTTTGGCTTCAACTGCGGCAGGCCTTTAGAAATGAGTTAGTTGCGGTAGCTCACCGCACCGCCTACATATGCATAAATTTGGACTCAAAATACCGTGGTTATCCGATACATGCCAATTTTCAGACGCAATCGAGCTTCTCGTTTTTCTTGTGCCACCTTTAACATTGCACTCCTCTCACTTGATAGCAACACCATGTGGATGCAAAACTCATCATAGTCTTTGCAAAAATAAACCTAATTTATGGGTGATAACACATTCAACTCAACTATTTTTATCTTTGGTCGTCCTTCCAAATTGTAATAATTCACAGCTCCCCTTAACCTTTAGTTTGGACGATTATACCAAACTAATTACTTTGGTTTCTAATCCAAGTCGGATGAACTGATGCGCGTCATTTTGTTTACATAGAACTGGGCGGTGAGAGTCTGATTGTAACTGGGTGCCAAAACATGTAGGCTTATTCCAGTTGAAGTTTTCCTAATGTCATTTTTCTCCTTTATTTTGAAGCAATGCACTATAATTAGCCTTGTCAAAATATTAAAACCCTACTACTGTGTAATTAAATGTGCAGCGTCATTTTGCAACGTCAGTATAAACATGTTTTGATTTGAGGCTACATGAGCAATTAATAGTCTATGATAAACTATAATAACTATATATGCTTTCTATTTTTAGGAACGGGAACTTTCGGTCGGGTTGTGCTCGTCTACGACAAAGAAAACCGTGAATACGGAGCCTTGAAGATACTTCAATTGTGTGACGTGATACGACTCAAACAAGTGGATCATGTAAAAAACGAAAAGAATATTTTAGAGCAAGTGAATCATCCATTCATCGTAAACTTGTAAGTTACTCAATCTGAAGCTTGACACACAGTACAAGTTTTATCGAAAGTAAAGACAAGCACAAAAAAACATGTCAGAGTCAGACTTATAGTGAGCTGACTTGAGAAAGGGTCGATAATATGTATAGTCATCTTCATGAAAAATGCATGGTTCCTCCAGTAATCTTGTACAAATGTCTTTATTTCCACAGAAAATGGCATCACAAGGACGAATTCAACATTTACATGTTGTTTGAGTACGTGTGTGGGGGTGAATTGTTCTCTTATCTCAGAAACGCTGGTCATTTCTCGTCATCTACAAGTAAATACTGATATTGATTTTATGGGACTGTAGTAATATCATCAACTGCAATAACATAACTTGCTTTTATCGGACTAACACTTTCATTGAAAGGAATATATTATATTATTCTTCCCCCCGCTTTTTAGTAATATTTTGAAAACGTTTACATTATGCTGCTAGACCATAAAAGCTGCTATTTTGGCGCATAACTAACCTAGTGTAACGCTTATCTTAATTTTGTCTGTAAAAATAGGCGAAAGGCTGTGTGCAACGTAACACGCCCCGTAATTCTCAAATTAATTGGCATTAATGTGTGTTGTAATTCAAAATAATCTCATTACTGCTTTGGAATTTAAATCGCCTCCTTATATAAACTGCTTTTTTGGCACATTCCCCCTGTTACAGTGGATGGCTACGTACTAATGTACTAATAACTATCAAGCCATGCTTTTAACCAAATTAGGAAATTTGTACGGGTCACTCACGTCTTTTCTTTGGTGTCATTTTTAATAATCTGCATAGGTTCCTTTTATGCTGCCGAGATCATTTGTGCACTCGAATATCTACATGGAAGAAATGTGGTTTATCGAGACCTCAAACCTGAAAATTTACTCTTGGAAAAAACAGGACATTTGAAGATTACAGACTTTGGATTCGCCAAGAAACTTACCGATAGGTACTGAAAAAATATTTTAAATGCTTTGTTGATCATGAATTATTGCACTTTTGTGAAGCGATGACAGAAATTATGCGCAATTTTGTTGGCAGTGTTGTTCATACGTAGAATGTTTCCACATTATGCATGTTATTATCGAATTTTAAGTGAAGTAAAAATATATAATGATGCTTACCGATGCAAATTGGCTTTGTGACGACAAGCAGTGCGTTGCATAAACTGCATCAATGATCTACTCGTGCATATTATTTTTTGCAAAGCGTTTTAGTGCGAGCTTTTATATGTTGCGGTTATGATACTGATGTAATTTTCTTTCCAGAACCTGGACTCTGTGTGGAACACCAGAATACTTGGCCCCCGAGATAATTCAGTCAAAAGGGCACAACAAAGCGGTGGACTGGTGGGCTTTAGGTAAAAAGAGATTAGCGTCAATTCAATATAATGAATCCGATTTGGATTGGTTCACATCCTAATTTGTTCAAAATCATGTAATCACGACTACTTGACAGATTAACCACATGGTTTATTACTGTGCAGGGAAAGAACACAATTTTCCATAGTTTGTGTGCCTTACCGACATTAAATATTCATGAACCAGTGATCGCATAATCTATAGTTGGATGAAACGCTTCATTTATAATGCAATCAGAGGCGAAGGCACAATTTATTTTTGCACATGATTTCGCCTTTTCTTCCATGTAACTTTTTTTCTTCTGCCTACATGAGCAAATTCTTTATGCAAAAGGAAAGAAGAATACAATGTTGAATGTCTGAATCTTTGTCGGTTTCGTATAAATTCACCAACCCGTTTCGCCTCATGTAGTTTGGTTTGAATATTATGTATACTTCATTTGAGAACGAATAAAATCTTCAAAGCTCAAGACTTTGTCTCCAGACCCAGCCAGTTTATTTTATATGAATGTGGTAAAAAGTAATTTAGGATTAGTGCTGTAAAGTCTGGTTTTGTGATCACTCACGTGGAAAATATAATGCCTTGCAGCTGATCAGGATATTCAGGATTCGTTTCAGCAGCATCGTTGTTCTTGTTCTTATCTGTCAGTCATTCGAGTGACATATTGTAATTAGGATTAATTCTCTTTAACATGCTCCAAATACGGTTGATCTGTCAGAGTAAATGAATTTAAGGGATTTCAGAAATTCAGAACATTGAACATTCTTGTTAGCTTGCATATATGACTTCATCAACTCACGGAATAAATTAGAATAGACCATGTGCACTATGAAATGAGCATAACACCACAAAATCCTTTTGATTTCCCTTCAGGTGTTCTAATCTATGAGATGTTGTGCGGCTACCCACCCTTCTCTGATGATAATAATTTCAGCACTTATGAGAAAATCCTTGCTGGGAAGATTGACTGGCCAAAGAATTTTGACCCGGTAGCTAAAGACCTTGTCAAAAAGTTACTTACGAATGATAGAACAAAGAGAATAGGTTGTATGAAGGTAGGTGGCTTTCTATAAAAAAAATTAAATACCTAGATAATACAGCAACTTATTTTACCTGTATGAATGGGACTATTTTTCCAGAACGGAGCGGAAGATGTCAAACGCCATCGTTGGTTCAGGGACTATGATTGGCTTGACGTAAAAAATAGCAGACTGAATGTAAGTATTCGTTATTTTTCTGACGTATTACCGTTTACTGATGACAAAATCAGTGCATTACAAAAGTAAACTAAACCACACACAAAAAGTGCTAAATACATAATATATGTTGAATGTTTTTCCATCTAGCCACCAATCATTCCTAAGGTCTCGTTTGATGGAGACACAAGGAATTTTGATGAGTACCCCGAGGAGGAATCATTTCGTGTCAATGGAATAACAAAGGCGCAGCTAGAGTTGTTTGCAGATTTTTAGATAGTTATACTGTACTTCAAACATTTATCAGTTCATGTCTTTTGTAATACAGCTTTACCATTTATTTTAAGAAACAGAGCTATACTAATATCTATACTCTATATTTATATTTACGTATCATATGCCCAGTCAATAGTTTGTGTAAAATACATATCTATAGCGAAGCATACCGAGTGAACATTATCATTGTCAAGTGATGCACTTCCCCCACAGTTACATTTACGTCATAAATAACAATGGAGCTCGTTTGCTCTGAACATGGGAATATTTTATGAAATAATGTGTTTGCTTATATATGTCACTAAGCGTTAGCGTTTTTTGTTAGATTCCGTTTATCTTCAGTTCATATCCATCGGAAGAATACGTTTGCGAGAATCTGCCTAGGCATGCATCTTATAATATGACAACTGGCAGCAGAGATTTGGGGTGAGATGATACGAGATGTGTTTCACCACATCCCTGCTTACCAGTTCCGTTTTTTGCGATAAGAAAGAATGAATGTCAGGAAGAAACTAAAATATTGTACACTCAAACACAAGCCATCGAATATACTGTCATGAACTTGCCAGTAGCCTTTAGTATTAGTACTACAAAGTAATCGCATTCGTACTTACAATACTGTACAAATGATGCACGTAGCAGCTACTTCGTAGCTGGATAATAATGTAAAAGTATTCATGGATATGCAAGTACCTACATGTTGTAATGCAAACTTTACAAATACTTTTATGCATACACATTGTGTCAAAGTGTGATAATGGTAAACTATCAAGTGTGAATTGTGACACGAATGAGATAATCTACTATTTTAATTTTTAGAAAAGTTTGACGAAGCAAATATACGTAAAAAATACTTTCGAAAGATATGTATATGATATAAGTACAGAATGAATTAGACTGGAGTACGAAAGCGTAATTACTAGCCCGTTAATATTAAGATAATATAGTACTGTTGTAAAATCTGAAAATGTGTTTGGTTAGAAGATCATCGAATCATTTGGGGTTTTTCATATCCCATGATCATCAATTATTAGGGAGATAGATACATATTTCCTCAAACTATTAAAAACTGTCTCTTGTTTTCAATGTCTGGAAATTTTTTGTTAAAAATGAATTCCTGAAATGAGACCTGAATAAACTTTCCAGTGACCTGACATTAAGAATTTTACTTGGTCTACGCATTTTTCTTGGATTTCAATTTCATCTATTTCAAGCATATATTGCTCACGTGTCGAAACACGCCTCACTATGATGCGCTCCTACTTTCTCATTTTAAGTTAAAGGACTCTTTTATCTAGTGCATAAACGAATGGCCTTGACCATGAAAGGAAATAAAAAAAGAGGGAGAACAAAATTGGCCATTGATTTTGGCAGTCAATTCTTTCTCCTCCTTCATTCTCGCTTTCGCAACATAGTTGTTGTCACCATTGATTGTTATCATTGTGGCCAACTTGCAACAAATCCAAAACTACCTACTATGTACAGCTTGTTAGACCTTTTGGTGTTACTTTTCTGTGAGCCACTCGCTGTACCACAATACCAATGGTAGATACGAATCAATAAGGAACCCTGCGACGAGAGAAGAAACGAACAAATTTCTGTGGTTCCATGAAAATGGAATAGCTAGCACAATGCCATCATTTTGACATGCTAAACAACACCAGTAAGCAAAACAGCGTACACACAACACAACTCTCAGCATTCATTATGCAAAATAGTCTTTATTGCTTGGATATACCTTTCTCCTTTCGACCTGTCTTATAAACATGGATAAACAGCGAAGAACGACCACATGCAGAGCTGCTATCTGAAACCCAAATACAAATGAGTTGGACGAAAATGTAGATTGCATATTTCCAAATATTTGAATCGTAAAAATTGTAGCTTGTGCACTTCCCGTTGTAAACCTCATGAGATTCTATTCATCAAGTCAATCGTTGGGAAGGAGAGAGATTTTCGTTCACTGCTACTATGCGGTTTGGGAAATCAGATTATAAGGATTCGATATGCGAGACTGCAATACGTAAAACAGTAGTGTTTAAACGCTAATTATATGTTATCAACGAATTCCATACTTCACTACGACACGACTGGATAATATACACAGGTGGCTTCGACCATGTATACCTGTGTGCAAGGTTATGTATGAAAGAACACAAAATGGCTCTGTTCAGGCGATAAACTCGAATTTTAGACACTTCGTTTTGGCCCGATTTGTGGTTTGGAGATAGCTGTTTCAGTTCCAATTCGCATTCAAAACCACCTAATCGCCATAAATTTAGAGGTCTTTGAAGCCCAGCTAATCAATTCTGGAAAGAAAAGGTCGTTGGGGGTTCCAGAATAAGAGAAGTTTCACCAATTTTAAGGTTCATTTCATTCATTGCTGCCAAAATCATGGGGCAGACAGAACCATAAACCTAATTTAAGACCTACGTATATCCACATAAAGTTTCAAAATGCGGTGGTGGATGTACAGTTTAAACAATTTCATTTTCATTCATGTTATTGAACTCTTAAACAGGGGTAAGTAGCTATTCCATTATATATTCATTCGTAACAAAAGATAAGTAAATCTTCCCTTTTTATTATAATATGTAACCCAAACGATTGCACATAGCGGATGCTGAGTTTTAGGGTCAAGCTTTGGCGATGTAAGCGTCGGACGGATTTCGGGTTGTGACGAATTTTGCTTACATTTAAGCATGGAAATTTATTTAGTCAATACCAACTGGAAAAAGAAGTAGTGAATAAGAGTGGGCGAGTGGATTTTCGGTTTTGTCTCTTGAAAAAATATTCTGTCCCTCTAGGGAAGATGTGACCTTTTCCAATATACTAGCCAAACACTACTCAATTACGAAATCTATTGAAGACGCTATATTCATAAGTCAGCAGCTTATTTGCGTATTCCATTGTCATTGCATTGACTTTTAATAAAAAGGACCTACTTGTAAATATAAAAATGTTCCATGTATCATTTTGCCCCACGATTTACTTTCTACTGCTTGTGATGCAGCGTTCCGTGTTTAGCTTTTCTCCGATTTTCTGCCTTCAGAATCTAATACTTCCAGGCATCAACCGCATCAATAGCAATACCATCCAATCCTGATATCTCGAAATGTTTACTGTCACACGGTGACTTGAAAATACTTACCATAAAGATTGCGAAATAATTTTTTTTTTTGGAGAAAATCAGTATCATATATCAGTGGATTTCGTTGTGTGTACTGAAAAAAACATGATTCCTTCTTTCAATTTCTTGGATTCAAAATGACGTTCTTGTATACTGAATCTACATCTCGATACTTGGAATTCACGTCTAGATGTTGAGAAATGGTAACTTCATATGTTTGAGTTAGTACTATTAATAACTATATATAGTTTGTAAATATTTACTGTTACATTTCATCATATCATATTCATACTGAAGTCGATGTTTCATAATTGTGTAGAATATTCTATATCTTATTTGTTCCTTTATGCAACATATATATAATATATATAATCCATGCATGAATCGCCTACGAATGTCAATGCCAATTCAAGAACGTCATAGTCCAAATATATTCATCGTCGTTGTCACGAATAGCAGATATTTTAAAATTAAAGAAGAATCAATGGCCAAAACTGGCAACAAAGTAATCAGCAAGGAGCTGTGTCTGACTGAACTAGAATGTACAAGTCCATAACACTTTCCAGTGTAACGCTATTAAAAATTCGTAACTGAATGGACATTTCCCTGTGGGAAACTCTGATTGATTACTTTTATGAGCATTTTGAAGTCAACCGTGTCCAGTGCAAGCAGAAGACATACAAAACATTTTTAGCTAGGGTTTTGGGCTCAACTCTTTTTATGCTACTGAAGACGTATCGCTGATACAATCGCTGGGACCGGTCCTCCCACAGTATCCAATCCAGCTTTGAATTGGAATTATGGTAATATGAAAGCGGTTTCGCTTTGATTTCATAATGTTGGCACACCACATCATGCAAAAAATATTATGTCCTATTCACTTACATGTGCCGTAAATCAACAGATAACCACACAATTGTTTATTGCTGTCACTATCTTAGGCCAAGATCACATTTTCCTTACCATTTTGGAAGGTAGTACTAAAAAGTAATATACTAAAAAATAGGTAGTTGATGATTCTGACAGATCAATGAATTGATGTGACGATGAAGTGCAGGTGTGATATGTATTCTACCCTTAAATTTCTTCATCCCTCATTTTACGTAAGGTTAACATTTATATCACATAACACATATGTAACTGCAACAAAGAATTCTTGTTAATAACTCGATTCACGTAAATCACAGCAAGATCATTACATGGCTACCATTTAGATAGCATAATATGTTCTTTGGCATACACATACAAATAATTTGCTTCACTAGTTAAGATATGCATATAAAGAAATGTTGTACAGGTGATTAGACGAATGTTTTATAGATACGTATTTAAATCTTTTAATTTGAGTTTTTAATTCCAAAAAATATCATTGTACCAATTAAATTTTCCAGAGCTGGAAGTTTTTACAAAGGAATATTTCCATGTTTTTTCCAAGGATTAGAAAGTTTCTTTGTGGAGAGAGCTGCTAAATCCCTACATAGCCGTCTTCGAGTATCCCTCGGTTCGATGATATCATCTACAAAGCCTCGGACAGCGGCTGGGAATGGATTTCCAAATTTTTCAATGTACTCATCTTCATACTTTTTTACATCTTGGGTGCCCCGATATAAAATGGAAACAGCACCCTTGGCACCCATTACAGCAACTTCAGCTGTTGGCCAAGCGTAGTTAATGTCGCCTCGAAGATGCTTAGATGACATGACATCGTATGCTCCACCGTATGCCTAAAATGCATTTTACCACCAAGGTTAATGTTGTTTGTTTACCTTATCATGCATTGTTTAAACACAGAGGATTCAAAACTCATTACAAAGTCGTTAAGTAGGTTCGTTTCATAGCTCAATTCAACTTACTTTTCTTGTAATAACCGTAATCTTTGGAACGGTGGCTTCAGCAAAAGCATAAAGTAATTTTGCACCGTGTCTAATAATACCACCATATTCTTGAGCAGTTCCTGGAAGAAACCCAGGTACATCCACGAAAGTGATTAAGGGAATATTAAAAGCATCACAGAACCGCACGAAACG
>JAQGAP010004397.1:0-10551 GCA_034697805.1 Orchesella bifasciata
ATATGTGGCAAGTACGATGTGGCGCAACTTGACCCCGTGTGGCAAGTACGACGTGTGGCAAATCGCCGGTTACCGTTGAAAATGTGAGATGAGATGAGCCACATACATAGCCATGATGATGACGTTCAACTGAAAGCTTAAAAAGGAGCTTTTTAAGAGAGTTAACAGGGAATGGCATAGAAAAAGTTTACTCATTTCTTCCATTTCAATTCAAAAGTCGTACCGTGGACGGCAGGGTGTTTTTTTTTCAGCGGAAATTATGTGTACGAAAAATATGTTCAACTATTTACTTCCACTAGTGCACATCAACATCGCTCTCACACACAGACATAACGACAACGTAATTTCGCTGAAGGTGAAAAAAACCTGATGCGATATGAAATTATATGATGTGATGCACTTTGCCACCATTTTTTTCTGCTAGTGCCCTTTCTTGAATACTCCACCACCTGAAATGTAGATAGACGCCTTTGTCGTCCCATTTTATTATCGAGTATGCTATTTACCGTTGATACAGATGGGTTAGGAGTAGAGAAGGAGGCACGTGGAAACACAAAAGCAGTGGAAAAAGACAAGTGAAAGCAATGTTATACCCGGTGGTGATATGATATTCTAAAAAATAACAATATCCGCTTTCAGCTGACTTTTCCCTTTTTCCACAACTGCCTCCCCAGTTTCACAAAACAATGTTCATTTATGTATGTAGAATGGTTAGGGTTATATACGGAACGGAAATAATTTGATGAGAGTGGAAAGTGTACACCATTGCAGCATACTCAAAGTCAGGTCACAGTCGCATGACTTTGGTATCTTCTGCAGGTATGAAATTAGAATGCATGAATGAATAAATTTTTATTTTGAGAATAAACTCATAATGGAATATTAAAGGATATAAATACATCCGGAACATTATTTCGAGAAAGAGAAAGGAAATAAGAACTTTCATTTCTGCTCATCTACTCATTTCATTCCCAGTGTCCTGCAGCTAACTGCTCTTTAGTACAAAAAAATATATTCTTCTTGTTATCTGGGGAAAAACTGGGAAAAGTCCCAAGTTGGCGTACTTTCTACATGCACACATAAAACAGCTTAGTTACACTACTACTTCCCATCCCAAGCTCATGCCTGTTTTTCCGAAGAATGAAAGTGAGAGTAAAAGCAGGGAAAGACGGATCGATTCCTGAGATGCCTTAGCATTTTCTCCGCTTTTTCCTCTTGACTCACTCACTTACTTGCTCTCCCCTACATTCATGTTATACATTTGGCTACAAGACTATATCCAATTCAATCCAGTGGAGTTTTCCCTCTTTGCTCGCTTCACTCTCTTCTGTGATGGGATGGAACTCAACAGCACTACGAAACCAAACCGAACTATATGAACTAACATGCTACACCAGCAAAAAATAAAACTCGCGGGCCAAAACTTTAATTCTTCTTCTTCTTCTCTGTCTCCCATATAACTATGTCTATGCTTTCATATTAGAGATTAGGCAGGCATCATACAACTACTTTCCAACTTGCTCTCATCTCTTCGTTGCTTTTGTTTCTTCTCATGATGATATTATTATTATTATGATGGTGAGCCGTGATACAATACTGCGTGCACTCATACATTATCTGTGTCTTGTCGTGTGTCGATCTTGTTTTGTTGGAGGCGATTGGATGACGATAGAAAGAGACACAAAGATGATACTTTAGAACGAAAAATATGGTATAGTTTCCAATATAATATGTGCTTTTCATGTATGTCCCATTATCATCATCATCTTCATCTTTAACTTCGCTTTTAGACAAAGTCAGTGGAATGGGGAAGTGAAATTCGGGAAAAAATCTTTACAACTACCCAGCTCACATAAATTTTAGTGGAACTTACTCAGCGTGTGAATAAATGTGAATGTGCGAGACTCATAACGAATTCAAAATAGGAATCCGAAACACCAAAAAAAACCTTGAAGCCAGTATACCCCATCGTTTTTTGTCTTTTGCACGACCAACTCAGTTTGAGCACAGAAGTCAACATACTTTCAGGAAAGAATGTTGCTCAGTGTGAATCTTGGATTCTGTATCTTTCTCGGATATGATGAGCCGGAGAGAGAAAAGCAGGAGCAGAGGTGAAGGAAGCTCTTCTAAATGAAATGAAAAGGAGAAAAGAGGACGATCGACCAAAAACTTCCAACGTTCCATCTCACATGGTTTCTCTTTCCCCATTCAAAAAAAATTGTACGCCTCCTTCATCCTCATTCATCCTTAGTAACTTGCATTTTACTTACGTATGAGTCTTGAGTAGAGAAAAAGTAGAGCTTTTGTTTTCATTCCAAAAGAATGGATGGCGTACCTACTTAGCAAGGGAAATTTTTGGTGTCGCTTCATCTTCATCAGGAGGAGGATGAAGAGAGAAAAGGATAAAAATATGTGTGGAGGTGATTGTGAGTTATTTTTTGTCGTCTTTTTTAGTCTCATAATGTAGTCTTGTATAAACATACAAAGCTATTCATCGTTTCTGAAGAGAAACGAAGATCCCATCAACTACCACACCTTACTCACACAAAGAAAGAAGCTGCTACTACTGCTTGTGGCATATTATATAAACTCTCATATACAAGCATACCATTGTCGGCACCAGCACACCAAAAAGGGATACTGGGCAAGATAGGCAACCATCCTTTTTCTTTGCACAATTACTTTGGAATCTTGAGCACGACTCGTGATTTTTTTCTCCACTGTATTTGAAGAAGCAGAGAGAATTTAAAAATGTAGGGGAAGGAGAGAGGAACGAAAATGTGAAAGCTTTTTTTTCTTCACTCTTATTCTTCCCCTCTTGTGTTGTTGATAAAATAAGTCTGCTAAGGAAGTACAAGAGGAGAGGATGAAACGAGGTGAATTGCTGGGAAAAAATAAAGATTTTCACAAAGTGAGTGAAAAAGTCGGAAACTCGCGTAAAGTTATATGGGAATATGTATATACGTGTATTATTATGTAACATTAGTTATGTTATGTGAGTCATTCATTCATTCATTCGTATGCATGAATACCCTTCAATGTATGTATATACTTTATCCGTGTTTGTTATTATCCCATTTTTGTTCCATTTTAACTCACAATCACTGAATTGATTTAACCAACCAGAAATCTTCTCCTTGTGTGTGGCGATCCTTTGGATTTCTTCGAGTAAAATTTCCTTTTTGTCTTTCATCTCTTCTTGTGGAGGCTTTAATGAATTCCAAAGAAATTAAAAACCAAGTCTGAGTGCTGAGCTTAAAGATTATTTTGAGGAACTTCAGAACTCAGCAATATTTGGGTGGGATTTGTAAAAAAATCACTGTGAATTTTTAGTAGTAGTAGACTAGTGCGCAATTTAAATATGGAGCAGAAGTTTAATTTTTAATTTTACACAAAAAGTATTTTACCCTTGTTCACATCCTGAAATGATGTTTGAAACAACTTACTTGCTGGCTTCAAAACAGGAAGGAGAAAAGTAGACTATCAATGCGTCCTATGCATGAATACTTTAGATGATGCGAGTGAAAACTGAGCTCAGAGTGTAAAATCAGAACCGGGTCAGCATCTCCAAAATAAGGAGTGTGGGATGGGAGAAATTTGTTCCCTGCCTTTGCTTTTTTTTTGGAAAACTCTAGGAAAACTGATAAATGCCGTAAGGCCCAAGGGAATAAGACACGAATAACTTTTCACTTGGAAGTTTGAAATCACAAATAATTTAGCAGGGTACGCAAACAAGTCTCAAAATTTCGACCAGTACGCTAGAAAATCCTGAAAGACAGTATTAATCTTGAGAGTTTCATTTTTGATGCGGAGAAAAAAAGTATATTAGATATTCTGTGCGTGCGAACCTTTAGTAATGAAGATGGACGGATGTCATTCATAATTTTTTTCATTTGAGAATATTTTCTTCTGTTTGGGAACAGATTCAGAACACAATCAATGTTACATCCATCCAAAGAATATACATAGATGTACAAGGGATTTGGACTATTTGCTCAGAAAACTGTGTCTGGATAAGTATATGTGGGCGATTTTAATGCATCAAAGTTAAACCAACATGAGATTAGCATTATCAGGCAGGTACATAAATCGGTTGGTGGATGAATAATGCAGGTCTCCTGCTCTCGCCGTTCTTTTGATGCGACTCAACCTGTTCCCATTTTTCCACAAAACTGCCATTCCCATTCTAGTGAGAAAGAGAAGATGGGAACAACCGAGATACTTTTCTCTCCTTTTAAGTATAAGGAAAGAAAAAAACATTTGAAAAGGTAGAAGTGGTAGACTTACTTACTTTGGAGCAAGAATGTCGTAAGAACGTTTAAATTAAAAAAGTTTTTCCTCTTTTGATTCACTAAAAATGGGTTTAGGTTGCACAAAGGATTTTCTTTAGTTGCCTCTCCACCCCAAATAGAAGATCCCATAACTCACTTTAACTTTCGGCCTCACTTTCTGCTTCCTCGAGTTTTTCCGGCTTAAGACTTAAGACAGAACGCAAATAAGATAGTGGTAAAGACCTACCCGAAGAATGAATGGATGGAGAAATTGTAAGAAAGCAATAACAAGGGGAAAGGTGACTGTGGCTCTGGTTAGAGAGAGAGAGAGAGAAGGAGAGCCGCTTCGTAAATAATTTTTTTGAAAGATGTGCCCGGAAAGTATTTCAAAAATGACAATAATCTGTGTTCAGCTCTCTTTTAGTGAAATCTAAACAATGTCATGTGTTTTTATGGCATGTATCCAACCATCAAAATCATCAACAAACATGTCATGAATGAATGTTGCCTGCGTATCCTCTTACAAGTAATTTCCGCTTTTTTCTCCTTCCTTTCTCTCCTTCGCTCGTAATTCCATTTTCTACTCGTGTAAGCTCTCATCTTGCACACGACAATATTGAAAACATAGCTTACATGCAGTCATGCACACATGCCAATGCCAAATTTTTTATGTGTGTCAAAAAGTTTTTATGACTGTAATAAATAATAATATGGTCGTATACCAAGGTGGATGTATAGCGCGGAGCTCCTCCGGTCTTTGAAAAATAGGCCTTTTACATGAATGAAAATGAAAAACTAATAGCACCGCACCAACATTCTACCTTGCCGCATACTTTGTTCCCGCTCGTGCTCTTTCCCAGCGGATCCGCAAGTATGCTATTCATAGACAACGGAGGAAAAAACAATTTGCAGAGATTGCATCTTTCTCCGCTACCTGGTTGACTCGACTCGTCGTGTGTCATGACTTATTGTAATGGTCATCACAACTCAGATCTGCATCACCCAATGAGCAACGTGTCTACTTAAATTGTTGTCACTCACCGTCACACACATGTTATCTTGTGTTCTGTTTGTAATCTGGATGCTTGCATGCACGAAGCAAATGCGTACAACTTTCTATTTTGTAGTTCGGGTTTCTTGTATTCCAAATCCTCACTTCCTCCAATGCACGGACGGAGGAGGTGATGTTAATTAAAAGTGACGAGGCTGTAAATCAAAACAAATATTCAGCTCTCTCTTTCTCTGTCATCCCCAGACCAGACCACACTACCGACATATACACACACATATGATGATGTATATCAACGTAATATGTGTGCCATTAGATTGTATCAGCTTAGAAGAGAACGTAATCATTACCACTTTTACACATGTTTTGTAACATACCCCGTTCCAAACCAAATAGGGCAACAAAGAGAGATGAAACTCTCGTGAAATATAGCAAAAACATAATATTTTGTCGGCAAAAGATTAACTTTCCCTTGTCCAAACGGATTAGATTGTGTTGAAATGTATTTACACAAAATGGCGAGGGGAGAATATGGGATATGACGTGAATGAGTGTTTCCCTTTCGCGCTAATAGCTTTGAGCTAACACAACAAAGGAAAATGAGGAGTGTAAATAGAAGTGAAGTAATCAACTTCTCCAAATATTTATCTTTTGCTGGAAAATCAAAGAAACAATATGAAACGGAATTGGCGAGAGTAGTCGCCAGAGACAAAATCTCATCGCACATTGTACTGCTGTATTTTACGCACGGATAATGCTCATCATTATCATCAGCAGCTTCATTGCTTTCTCATCTGCTTTCGAGGGTGGAGAAAGGAGAGGTATCAGAACGCAACTGGATATTTGAATACCACAGGGATTTGCTTCTTATCATCAGGGGGTGAGTAGATCGGCTGGGGAAGTGGGTTTTAAATGACTTTCAACTCTTTCCCACTCTCATTAAATTGTCTTCAGGGAAATATCTAGATTAGTTCATCTTTTTTTGCTCACAAATATATTAACATTATATTTCATAGTTAAGCATGGTGGCATAAGTAAGAAAGAAGTATGAATGAGCTTGTTATAGAAACAAGAAACGCAGCATGTGGGCATACTTCCAGCAAGTGGTAAAAAGAAGACAATGCAGTAGTCAGTTATAGAAAAATGTTCCACGTGTCATCATTCTTATTCACAAACGAAACATGAAATACGTATCACAATGAAGAAAACCACTGCAATCTTTTAGTCCTACTCCTGGTTCCAGTAGATGGGGGTTCCAATGATCTATTTCAGCCGCAATGTTATGCACATGCAACTTTCTTTTTTGAACTCACACAACATGTTGGCAAATGGATTACTTTTTAGTGTTCGTAATGTAACAGCTTCATACTTACGATCAGATAGGCAATACGTGAAAAAATGTGGATTGGATGACTACACAAAGAGAAATAGTAAGAGAGAAAATTGTTGCTCTTTAACTTTCTCTTTGAGTGGAAGAACAGATGTGTGCAATGTGTACTTCCTCATTTTTTTTGCATATTATCCCCATCCACTCACACAACTAACATTACTGCAAGCGTCGAAAGTAAGCAAGGTAACAGTGGTAGTGTGCAATGTGTACTTCTTCATTTTTTGCATAGTATCCCCTTCCACTCACACAACTCACATTAATGCAAGCGTCGAAAGAAAGCAAGGTAACAGTGGTAGTTTTGTTGCATGGGCTACATATACAATAAAATATTATGTAAGAAGTCACGAAATGCATGCTTCACATGCAACATTGTCGTCAAATCGTGGAGTGTAAAATATCAAGTCGTTTGACTATGTTCTTCAACACTTTATTTTTGTATGGTGAACTCCACACTGTAACACGATGCTTCGATTAAATACGTAAAATAAATTCAAATTTCAGCTGTACACACAGAACCCGGAATGAAATGAGTTCCACACAATATGTTCAAGTTGAAAGCATCGTGATGGATTTGCGAACATGTTGTATTCCCAATCTGAATTGCCTTGACAAACGGTTGTGTGGCGTTGACCGATATAAGAGGCAAGGGGCTGGATTGTAGGTTGCATGCAATCTAATGTACATGTGCAATCAAATTATCATGAAAGTGCAAAACGGCTCTGTTACACGTATATGTCAATAGGAAAAAATGTATGTAACTATTCTGGGGATTTTCACAATAGAGAAACTATTTGAAAAAAGAAGGCGAAGGAAGAAAAGTTTGGGAAAGCGGCGCAGCACACAACTACAACCCATCGTTTTTGGATTGACTTGTCAAACCCATATTTTGAAGTGGATCTGACTGTGTGGGCTTAGAGCACTCTTCTTGTCAGAAAATGTACAATGTTGTTTGTTATTACTTTAAACAACGTGTGGGTAGACTACCGGGCTTGGTGAAGGTGTAAAAGTGCTCCCCTTCCCTGGTTTTAGAAAGTTTTTCATAACGTGGAACACAAAAATAGAGTGATTGAATGACTGACAACTCATATTATATGTGGAATTGATGATGGTTGGGCTAAAAATACATACGTTGTTTCCATTTTCATTACTGTTTCAAATTGGCAAATCCCGCATATTTTTGCAACACTATTTCATCCATTATTTTTGCTAAAAACTTTGCCATACATATTTGTCGATTTTACTGGAAGACAGTTTTTGCAAATAACTTTTTCTGCGTAAACTGATACTTATATTGTGCTATGCTAAGTACAGTCCATTGCACAGATATATATATATATATAATTGAAGAAAAAATATGCAGTAGGTGTGTGTAACGAGGTATTCTTACTTTCTCAGTATTCGACGTACAACATGATGGTAACATGGCATTAAGGAGAAAGTTGTAAGAGGATTTTCTCTGTTTATCAGCTTTAAAGTGACAGCCAAAGCGAGTGAGGAGGAATAATAATATGAAATGTAAAGCTTATATTTTTGAATACGCTCTAACTATGTTTTTCTCTACATATCGGCCGAAAAATTTGACGGGGAGGAAAAATTATCCTATACTTACCCGCTATACTTCAAGTGACAAAGAGAAGAGATGAACTAGTCGTTCAACAGTAGCGATAACAAGACACTTTGCCAAAGCATATATGACTGAATAGTGTATCAAATGGAGCTCTGTATAACATGCCCACACATTATAAACGTAGATAAAAGGTATTGAGCTCTCGGCCTCTGCAATATTAAATTTCAGAAAGAAAGGGAAATATTATTATATGTCTTGACATGACGACTTGAGGGATACATGGAGGCAGCCTTGTTTGCCGTATTTCCATTCTTGTCACTCGTTTCCCCTCATTTTTCCTTCTTCCACGGGAAAAAAATTTGTCCAACAGAAGAGCGAGAATTTATAACAAGGCATATTTTAAAGGGAAAAGCCTTTCCCTTTGTTTCTTTCCCACTTTTGTTGATTTTGTCAGAAAACTGCTTTCTGCTCCAATCTTTTCACTTGTAAACGTATATGCATACTTGGACTATACTTAATTCCATTTTTTACAAGTTGCAACTTGGGTTTGTGCTGAAAAATGTAAATAGTTTTTCCACCCAAAAAAAAAAAGTTGGTCAAACAAGGCAAGAGAGTGTAGCTGAACCAACATGCTTTTTTGTTTGCTTGTTGCCTGTGCCTCCACAAGAAGTACATGTGTGTAATATATTTCGGAGAAAATTTTGTTGTTTCATTTCGTTGTGTAAACTCTGTAAAAGCTGCTTGTGTGAAACTAGCAAGCCAACTCCAAAGAAAAGCTTGTTTTCCTTTCATAATCCTCCATTCATTGTTAAACAATTTATTTTTCGTGAGAAATCAGCAAGAAGGAACTCTGCTTGTCATGCCACTACACGCTATACTACGACATGTATTGGTTTCGACAAGGGAAAAATGAAGGAGGAAACGAACATGACAAAAATTACTGGTGAGAAGAGTAGGTAGGCACAAACATAAGTAGTATGGAGTTGTGCACATCAGACCGGATTTGAGCTTTTGCTTTTTGATAAATAAAAGTCGAGTTGGACTTTCGACTCCCTTATTTTCATCCTGGCTATAGAGAAAATTGAATGGAAGTGAAAGTTTTACTTTCAACTCCACACTACTTCATTCTACACCACTACCATCATCAGTGTACAAAAGGAGTATTTTAGGTTTCCATATCAGTAATCGCCAGCAGCAGGAGTGGTAGTGGGAAGCATAGCCAAAGCTCAACAAAAAAACCGGCTAGTCAACTCGAGAAAAAGAAGAAAGAAAGGCAAAAGGAAAAAGCTGGTACTTGCCCAAACCATAACGAGCCACTGACTGGGAGAAGAGCTATAGGCCCTTTTTCTATATTTTCCCATGCATTATTCCCGTGCTACGCAACAAACTAGATATTTATATCTTGATTGCGAGTTCGAGTTGTCAGAACTCCAAGAGGCCCATGCATCCATCCGTCCATCCTCGTTCCCTATTATTATGATATTCAGGAAAAGTATAAATTTTATATGAATTTATATGTTGTATTGTATCACATCACTCTTCATAAAATTGACCAACCTAGTCAACCTAGTTTGTATATGTGTGGGGAAACAGGAATGGAACGACAATCGAGGATGCGAATGAAATGGGAAAGGAAGCCTTAAAATGTTCCCTACCACACCATCATCACAAACATAAGTGTGTAGTCGAAATACACACACTTACTTAGCTTTTTCCAGCCGCCATAACATTCTGTAGCATTCTGTATCCTGTGTACTAATCAATATGTTCCACTAGACATCTTCCCCGCTTCTCTGCTCCCTTTTTGTACAGTTTTTTTTTTCTTGCAACAATGCAATGTCAACGAATCTATCCTTTTCCGTCTTCTTTATCTTTACTCTCTGCTTCACTCCATTGCTCCAAATGCATGTGCCAGAAATAAGAGTAAGTAGGTTAGGAGTGTAGTCACCAACGTACTCATTGGAATCAGTATGTCTTCTCCATTCAACAAAAAATATAATGGGGAAGTGAGTTTAGCAGTAGATGTAAGAGCAGCAGCCATATTGTGTAATACAAAACAATTGTAATACAATGTGTTCACATGCCACTCTGCTTTCCTCTTCGACTTCCATCATTATACTTTTCCAGGATGATGATGGCTCACAATACAACATAACACTGCGCCACACAAGACGAAATGAAGAAATACATGTTATTATTATAAGTCACTTTGAAAATTGACATGGGAAAGGCACTAAAAGGCAGGAAGAGAAGAGGAGGAGAAACCGTTGTCACTACTTTGCTACTACCATTATCATTAGTAAACTGACACTTT
>JAQGAP010004398.1:0-10550 GCA_034697805.1 Orchesella bifasciata
AGTGGTCCAACAACTTTGAATATATCACTCTTCAAAATCTCCTCAAGATAAGCTGGTTTGGAAGAAGCAACTGATAAAGAGTTTAGCCCACTGTCACGCTCTTCTGCAAGATGGCTATGGAGCTAAAGGGAAATGAATGACGTTAATACAAAATACGAAACCCAATTAACTAATTGTAAGTAGTCATGATATTAGATGACACTTTATCTTACCTGGTCCACGATGGTTTGAACAAACACTGTCACAGGTCCTAAATCCGCACATACTCCCAATTCCTCTTCACCAGCAGCCTTATCCAACCCAGTTGGGTCGGATCGGGCTATTTTCGAACACTTTTTGCTTCGTACCTTGCCCATGATTGATAACCAACCTAACACACAGAAAAAACTGGGATTTAATTGTAAGCCGGCCTGCTGGTTGTATCTTTTACAAACGAAGTAATACTCTTTGCTGATGACAACAAGTTAACAAACTCTTCAATCATTCAAAATTGATCTTACCACAGTCAGTAGTTTCGAATGTCAAAGGTGTTGGTAGCTGATATTCAATTTCAATCAAATGTCAGCAAATGAGCAAATAATTTACAGCAGATTCTAGTATTTTGTTGTGATCGATCTCACAAATCGTTGGATATCTGCAAAATAACGTGCTTTTACATGTGAGGTACAAACGAAGAGCCACAGTGCCTTTTACCCCATCGCATATTAAGAGAGATGCTTATAGAGCGCTTTTGTACCTAAAAAATATCCTTATGGATCGATTGTATGTACTTCTTTACTTTGTTCATAACGCTATGTATGTCTCAATGTCAGTGGCATTTTATCAGAATGCAAAAGTTAAATGATGAAAATCTCTTTATCTTATCAACTTCCGTTGCTCGTTGAAGGAATGAACTAAAAATCATGCCTATTTGATGTTTGATGTATTAAGAGATTGAAAAATTAATGGGGCAACGTGATAAGCACATTTAGGAAATTTTGATGTCACGTTGATGTTGATGCTGAGATGAAAACTTGATTTGCCTTGAAAAATGATTTTTAAAGCGTTTCATTTCTTTATTGAGTAAATGAGTTTTTAACAGTTGATGCTTTTAATGATGCATGCTCGATATTAAATTAAAATGATCTGATATCGCTTACAAATACACAATGTAATATGCCTTTCAACAGAAAATTTGGTACTTACAACAGAATACAAATAACAATGATGTGCTTATACAATTACAATATTACATAACAATCATTATCTATCACGTTTCTTAAATTACAAGTCAATATTGCAGGTAAACATTGTTTGAAAATAAAATGTATTATTTGTTTGTCCTCCTCATTGATTTCACTTTCATACCACTACAAACTCGGGAATAAATAGTGCATGACAATGTAAAATTCAGTACTTAAAATTACACAATAATAGGAATAGTTTTTGGACTAAGCATGAACTCACCAACAGCGGTGTACTTTACTTACATCACAACTTAAATGAGAGGATACTTAATAAATACGTATGAATGCTTATGTTCATAAATATGCTGCAGGAGAGAAAGTACCAAATACAATTATTATTAGCGTGCACCCTCACTCTGATTATCAATTTTTTGCGTAGCGGATGATGATGGTCGAATGTCGTCTGAGCTGGATGATGAGTTTTTGTGATTTTTCTCGTCAGAGACATCGCTTATCTTTGAGCTTTCACTACTACTGAGCACGTGGCCGCAAGGACCAGTGTCGGACTTGGCAGGACTGATTTCTACCTTTACTTTCACCACCGGCTCCATTTCTTCATCAGAGTCATCAGAACGATAGAAGAATCGTTTACGCTTCTGCTTTGCGGACGTTCGATTGCCGATACTGCCACTACCATTAGCATGAGTAACGGGACTGCTACTAGCTAATCTTTCGGACTGATTACTGCTTAAATTTAATGGACGTTTAGTGCTAGAGTTGCCGTGTTCCATCTTCAAATTCATGCCCATGCTGTTGTCTCCGTCCTTTAGGAGCTCCTTCAGCTGCTCATGAGTAACCATGTGGTTTTCTAACTCTGTTCGAAAGAAGAACTTGAGGTGGCAGAGGGAACAATCGTAAGGTCGAGTGTGGAGCCCATGTTCCAGCATGTGTTGCTGGAGACCTACCGCTGTGGTGTAGACGGAGGAGCACATGTAGCATGTAAATGAAGAGCATCCTTCAAAGGTGTGTTCTATCAAATGACACTGCAACTTGAGAGGGGTGTCGAAAGAAACCTGGTTGCAAACGTAGCAGTCAAGACTTGAGCCTTCGTTTCTTAAATGGACCACTACATGAGCGTGGATTTCCTGTTCCGAGGCGAAACTCATTTGACATTTGATGCATTGGTAAGTTTTCAGCTCGGGAGTTGTGGTTGTTGTAACGGCTGAGTTTGAGCTGGCAGGACGGGTATCATCAGGAGTGGTGGATGAGGGTGACTTTGTACTCAAATCAGCGAGGCTTCCTGGGGGAAGAAAGAATCTAGGTGGGAACGGAAGTGAGAGGGAGGTTTTCTTGGCATAGCAGTCATCACATATGAATGGTTGTGGCTCGGTTGTGAATCCATTTCTGCCGTTCGTGTCAGGTCTCTCTTCAGTTTTGAAACAGAGGCAACATTGAGCTTGAGCTCTGGCTGTGGTTCCAGCCGAGGGGGACTTTGCAGAGTTTAGCAAGCTTGTTTTGAGGGGACTTGCCTCGTTGTTGCATCCTCCTCCTTCATCTCCCCTGGTATGAAATTTGGAATGCATCTGAACTTCAATTTCAGTCATTAGTGTTTGTCTGCAAATAATACAAGGAATGGGAAGTTGAGCCGCAAGGTTTTTGGAACTTCCGGTTGTGGATCCTACAACACCACCGCTGCTACGTTCACCAGATTCCGTGGTTTGTTGGGATGCATGCTGTTTCATATGGTAGTAATACTGCTCTTCACTAGAAATATTTTGCTTGCAGCCGGTACATGTCGTCCCTGAAATAACTTTGCAGTGGGTAAGTTTGTGCTCCGCAAGGAGGGTTGCGGAAGGGCAAACTTCATCGCAAATATTGCACTTGTGCTTTCCACTCGCTACAACTTGATGTGTTTTCATGTGATTCTCCAAATCTGTCCTGCTCTTGCAGTTCTCATTGCAATATGCACAACTCAAACTGAGTGTACCTGAGGATGACGAGTTACCGGTAGCATTATTGCTGCTGTTTGTACTGTTTCCGGTAGCACTGGACGATGATGCAGACTGATGATGCGAGTGGTGTTGTTGTTGTTGTTGATGATGATGGTGAGAGGGATTTTGGTGAGATTTGTGACTAGAATGATTAGAATGCGTCATCTTTCCCATAGAAGACGATTCAGAAACATTGCCTTGTGATTGTGACTGAAGAATGTGGTGTACTTGCTTGCGATGGCTGGAAAGCTCTGCCTCGCTCCCAATTATCTTGTCACAAATATCGCATTTCAATTCTTTGCTTTTGCCACCGGAAGTGGATGAGTGACCTCCTAAACCCTTCTTGTTTGACTTGTTCGAACTGACGTGGCTGCCCCGACTACCACCATGCATCAAATCTGAGTTGGAATTCCCATTCACAACTGAGGAGTGATGAGTTTCCATATGCTTGTCGAGTAGAAACTCCACATGAAAAGCTGCATCACACATTTTGCAAGAAAACTGCTTTTGATGAGTGCTCAAATGGAACTGGAGGTCTAGATCGGTGGGGAAAGAGGAGTTGCAGAGAAGACAACGGTATGGAGAAAGTTTTCTTAAGTGGATCATTTTAACATGCATCTGTGGAGAAAGCAATAAAAATGGCATTAATTTAAAACATAATTGCATACGACATATTATTATTATTATGAAATTATTATGAATGTTTAAAAAGGCTTAATTAAATTTGTAGTACCTGGAATTCAATCTCCGATCTAAACACATTGTTACAAGAGTTGCACCGGAAGAGCTTGCACTCATTGCTATGTTTCACCGCAAAATGGACTTGAATGGATACTTTGGAGTCGAACATTTCTTTGCAAAGCGCACACCGATACAGATGATGAGCATGAATATCCATCAAATGCTTCTGCAGCTCGTCCGGCTTCCCAAACAGCTTCAGACAGCTTTGGCAACCATACTCCGTGCTTGTGGACATGTAATGCACCATGCTATGATTTTCTAGCTGGTCCTCTGACGTGAACTCACTGTCGCATTCTTCGCAAACAAACTTTTGCACAATCTCCTCCAAATGGCTCTTTAGATGCGTTCGAAATGACTCAAAATCATTGAAACCGGCATTACATTGATTGCAGAGGAGTACGGGTGCACCAACAAGTGACATGATAGGATTAATGTTGTTATTGTTGGAGTGTGCCACAGATCGCATTTCAGCTGGGATGATGAGGGAACTCGAAGATGATGCTGGAGGAACTGTACTCAATAGACTACCACCACTGCTGCTACTGTGCACATCATCCTCGTCTCGCTTTAGCTTTTTTGCTCCAGATGCTGCTGATGCAGTGTGAGAATGTGACAAGCCACTTGTGCTCGAGGACGGCAACTCGCAAGATTTGCTCTTCTTGCTCAAGTCGGTCGGCTTGATCTGGAGCGGTTCTGGGGAGCACACCTGTTGAATAAATGAAACCATACATGTATGAGACACGAACAACCATCTCCTTGTTTGCTCGCAACTACTGCTCTACGGCCAAAACCAAGGGTATAATATTAGCTACTATCTAGAAATGCTACCGTTCTTTCACTCGGTACGGGGCATTATGAGACTGCCTTTCGTTTTTATTCTCAAGGGATGAGAAAGCATCAAAAGAAGAAAGTTGATATTATGAATGGATGCGGGGTGTGTAATAATAAACATGATACTCACCGGCTTGCTCCTATGATGTCCATTGTTTGCATGGAACAGCATAAAATGTTCTGCATACAAAGCACTGTTGGGAAAAGCGATGGCACATTGTGCACAGAAAGCATTCTCTTTCGCCTTCGCCTGGAGGTAACCACTCAACGAATGCACGGTGATGGCATGCTTATGGAGAGCACTCAATGTGGGGAACTTCATCGTGCAAAAGGAGCATGGAAAGCCATTAGGTGATGTGATACTGTCAGGAGATGCAAAACCAGAAGGTGTTGGGATCGGTGAAAGATGATGGGAACTTTCTCCCAGCTCCCCATTTAGCAATGAGCCTATAAATTAAACAAAAGTATTGTACATAAGTATTGTACCTCAAATGTAGCATACATACCATGTCTCAAGCAACACTATAATATGATAGCTCAACAGCTGTCTGCTAGGAATACTGACCATGGAATGCTTGAACATGAAGTTGTAGAGATTCCATCGAGGTGAAAGAGTCTTTCGTGCAGTAGATGCATGCTAGTTTTGGCATGGGGAATGGTAAAAGCATGTGATGTGGCGTGAGCTGCTCCGGCTCAACTGAGCTCCTTGCTTTGGTAGATGGGGAAGAAGATGGAGTTTTGGGGGATGCAGAGAACCGCTTCAGGCTGATGATATCCGGCTTTTCCGGTGTTGTAGAACTTATCGGTCTGTGATTCTGAAGTACGTGAGCCTGTAAATGAAAACTTTCCTGCGTTAATACTGAAACACAATAGCCTTTTCTTTTTCTGATTACGAAGCAAAACTTTTTCGTTTTTTTTTCTTTTCTACCTGAAGATCTTCTCCTGTATGAAACGTGCCGTTACACTGCAAACACCTATATCCACCGGGACTTGGGGTACTGTGAACAGATGACTCTTTCTTGTGATTTTGCATGTGAGAAGTCAATGCTGCAGCAGTGTTGTAGCCCCGATTGCAAACTTGGCATTGGTAAGGCTTATGATGGTCATGCGTCTTCATATGAATTTTCAAGTGATCGCTATTGTATACAACAAAACTTATTGTCAATACAATATCCTAATTTCGTTGTTATGAATCATAACTTATGATCCATATTAAGCTCATTTGATATAAAACAAACAATATATATATATACCTTCTTGAAAAAGCGGAATCGCAATGCCCACACTTGTACTTCTTATCTCCGGTATGCAGCTTTACATGGCGGTCACGACTCCTCTTGTGCTTGAAAAGCCGCTGACAAAAGTCACACTTGAACGGCATCTGGTCGCTGTGACTCTGGAAAAAGATAATCAAATTACTTAATTATAAAACCCCTTCCAGCTTCTCTTCCCCAACAGAAACGCCACACACCATTGCTAATCTTCTATTCTATGCTGGTCGCATCACACATCATATGAATTTCACTTTTAACCCGTGAGCAGTTGCGAACACGAAAGGAAAGAGTCCAGAAGATGCGGATAACAAAGTATGTTGTGCAGACTCAGCTAAAATATTGTACATGTGTCAAAAGCTATCATTATCATTATATCCTCAAGATCAAACAAGACTCCCTATAAATCATGGTGCGACATGGGGAATTGCTCATGCCAGATAAACCTCCTAACTAAAGAATAGGCAGTAAGATAATCTTCCAACACAATCCCATTTTCTGGACAGTATCAAGACAGTTTTGACTTTTTGCTGTCTCCTTAAGACAAATAAGTTTGAGAGACGGGAAGGTTTATTGTAAAAACTTAGTCATACATAAGCACTAAGCTTCCTTCAAAAACTCACCCAGAAACAAAGAGCTTCCTCATGATAACAGTTTGAGACAGTTTCTCTGTTTGCCCAGTAGAAGTACATGTCGTAAAAACCAAGTTTAAGATGAATGGCTGAAATTTTCAAGAACTGAACACTGACTAATATTTAGATGTCCAAAGATCGAGTGACTAACAGCACCTTCCAAAATCAGACAATTCAGCCTTTCTTTTACTTTATGACATAAACTGACTTGGCTGACGTTATTTTCATTATCGTGGCTTGGCTATGTGACTTATATGTGAAAATGGTGTAATTTTGGGATTTCATTTGGGCCAGCTACTAAACATAGATATTTGCTACTTATGCAGATAATCTACTAAGATGACTAATGTACAGGAAAAGGAAGAGATAATAATGAGAGCTTCCTTCAGCTTAATAAGAATCGTTCCATCAAATGAACTCTTTGATAATCAAAAAGCACGTTCAACAAAAAGTCGCTTACATCAAGTAGCGCGTTATCAGACTACTTTGTTTAGCTCGTAAGTTTTCAAATGTGGAGATGCATATTATTTGTAATTTTCTTATCGCTTGTCAAAAATCATTCGTCTTAAATTAAAAATTAGCTAATCAAAGAGAGAAGTTGTGAGGTTGGACTCCACGTTTGCAAAACATTCTTTTGGTGTGTCGGTAGGAACCCAAATATACAATCGTTAGTTTGATATACACACAAATAAAGATTTTAATATATGCATGGTGGGCTTCGTAAGTACGTCATCAGTTTTTGTTATGTATAGCATCCTTAAGTTTTCCTTTGGAGCCGATAATACTTTAGACTTTGCCTTTACCAACTGCCAAAAAACAGGAAGCTCGAAACTTATCGTTAGTACCCATCAATTAAAATGCCACACAATTTATCTATTGGGGGCCAAAATAGGACATGACATTATATTTTGAGGTATTGATATCTTCGATTCTGAAGTGAAGCTCCCAACATTTACGTAATACAGAATTATTCAAATGAGGTCTGCATGGATAATATGATATGGTATGATATAACAGAAATGGAAATTATGTGGACATGTCTGGCATGCTAAGACTAATCGTTACTTTCTCTAGTTATTAATAAAGTATAATTTGAGATGGGGCGTGTTGTAGGAAGGCAATAGGAATCTAAATATCTTACCTGCTCGTGTTTCTTGAGGTATGAAAGTCGTGGGAATGCCTTTTCACAAAATTGGCAAGCGTAAGGTGTGGAATCCGTGGGTCCAATAGTAAAGCTTATCTCAGGATCATTCCCATCCGTTGCCACACTGTTGGGTGTCTCACATGAGCTAGGCGACAGCGAGTTCCCGTCCTCGTCCGCCGTCTCAGAATTCCAAGATAAGCTGGGTTCAGTCCCCAAAGTGTCTGCGTATTCACACCAGAGAAATATAGGGAAATTAGTTCAAAGCTTTGGCATGAGTCTCAAAAGCCTTCATTAGCATACGTGTTATATATATGCTCCTCGTTTATAACTTGTACGTGTGAATGTTTGACACCAAATTTTATGGGTGTTTCAATGCATATTGCACATTTTATACAAATATTGTGTAATAAGCATGCAAAATGATAAATGACTAACAACCTGATATTTCCTTTGTAGCCTGTATTTTTTCAATCAGTAGCTCTAGCTTGCTACTGTTCCCTTTGAACAACATAGTTCGTCTTGGATCATTCCTTCTTATTTCAAATTAAACACTTTACACACAATATACTCAGCTCAACTATTATTACACATATCAATATTCCTATGTTCACAATTGAATCAGACTCATAGTCAAATCACAAGATCAAAACTTTGCAGTGTCTATGTCACATCACAATTTATCAAATGGAAGGAATATCACAAAGCCCCAATTCCGGCTTTACGTCATCCGAGCAAGTCTCTCAGCACGTGCTACATTATTAAGGACGCTGTAATCTGTGCGTAGACCACTCCTTCACCCCAGAATCATAAAGAGATTATGGAACACTGTTCTTAGGAGCAATTGACCATTCACAATAATTATTATTTAAGTCAAAATTATCAACTGGATCAGGAAGTAAATCTCAATCTAACGCAGTCTCATTAACTTCATACACTTTCCTGTCCGATGGCAATTACCACCTAATTTACTACGACGAACTAATTAGGAAAGTCCTAATTTGCTTATATGACGTCCACCAAATATACTCCACCACCACTGTAGTAGTATATAGTACACCAAATTGAAAATGATTCACAAGTTCAGTTCTGAAAACACCTACTGGTGAGCGAGCACTATTCTTCATGCATGGATGTAATGTTTGTTCTTGTTTCTTTTGGCTTTCATGAATAATTTACAAAACGAATTCACATGGGACATGGGTCTCACAGATGAGATTGTGACTTGAACTTAAAGTCAAGTTGATGATTGAGAGAAAAGGTCACGTTAGAGAAATGTGATATAATATGCAAGAGAGTTATTCTTCTTGTGTGTCATACCACTACCACGACCCAACAAGGACTAAACGGATAATCCACAAGGGACCACGTCCTTACAGTGAGTCCTTCGCTCACTCACACGAAACAGTTAAAACTTGGATTGGATTGGATCCCCGGTTGTCGGTCGGTGTTACACACACTCATATGCATGGTACAAACACAGCAAGTTACTGACAACTGGAGGTCTCAATAATAACAATATAGTACGTAATAATACGGCGATCACAAATAAAGACAAGTCTCTCCTGATTGCTTGCTCGTATGGCTTGTTTGGTGTTGTTGGACCACGCTGTATGTAGATCATCAATTCGGTATTCATACAGTTTGTACTGCTGCGTTAAGAAGAAGAAGTGGTCGGTCGGTCGGTGCTGCGGTGTTCCGTGTGCATTATTGGGACTGAGGAGTAACAGAGAAACGCCTTGTGTGAAGGCACGAAGAAGGGTAAAAAGGAACAGAGGAGTCTCTCCAATAATAATATATCTATCGATATACGATAGTCAACAACAATCCTCACACTGATGGACCAAATGCATAACAACAATATTACGCTTGGGATCTTTCCTTTCTGGATATAGGACCCTCCACACAGGAGCAGGATGACTGAGTTTAACTTTCCATGCACATGTGAAGAAAATCTTTTTAAGGAGCATTTCTTAAAACCAAGGAAGCAGGAGCAGCCCGTCGTCCGTCAGACACCCACCATCACCACCAGCGAGCAGCATCACTTTGTATAAAGGCAACGCAACCACCAAAAAATGTATGTATCTTCCTAGAGCTCACAAAGCACAACTGATTGTCCCGATGCTGAGGATAACTAACTAGTACCAACAGAAACCTTGATAAACATTGGCTTAAAAGCAGAGCAGAGAGAGGTTCATCTGTGCATAATATGAGTGAGTACCGACTTCCCCAGAGGTCCTACAATAAAATGCATTTCATCTCACGGATTAGCGATGAGAGAAGAAGAGGTAGCAGAGGTAATGCAAGATGCATTACATTTCGTGCCTATAGATGAGTATCGTGTAAAAACTCTTGTGTGTGGATCAGCTAAGTACCAAAAGAACCACTTGACTCATCATCGTCATCATCAACCACCAGCAGCAGCAGCAACCCAGCTAGATACAGAACTAGAATGAAATGCGAGCAAGTCAGTCGTTTTTTGAGTGGATGTATGAGCACAGCACATAATACACAATATAACAATCACCCTTGCCTCCTGCCGCACGCTCATCTTTCCATTTCCATTCCTTTTCAATTTTCATATCACAAAATACTCCACCAAAAAATCCACATCCTCCTCTAACTTTTTCTTTGTTCGGGAAAAAGTTCTTATTCCACCAAAATCAAAAGGCTTTTATGAATATTTGTAGCGTGTAAAAATCCAATGTAACATCATTCATGGACAATTTGAATGTGTTTTAAATGCAATCACATCACGACGCTATTAAGTGCTTCAC
>JAQGAP010004399.1:0-10549 GCA_034697805.1 Orchesella bifasciata
GATGTGATATAACACACACACTTCAAAAATGTCCTTGCGTAACCGTTGCATTTACAATTAGAAAAAGGCACGGTTTTTATGGAGTCGAGTGGAGTAAACTAGCCGTTGCTAGTTCATCAGTACTCAGTAACATTCGTCCCTACTACTCTGGTACGCATGACACAACTTTCATTCTTTGTCAAATTCAGCCTTTTTCCTCAAGCTGAAGCTGTTGCTCTAATTCCAAAGCTCGATTCATGTCTGTAATACTTGAGATGAATCCAATCAGAGGCTGGTTATACAATATCTTAAGCCAAGTCGGAAATGAAGGGTTCTTGGGGCAATGTGAAACATATGTACCTAAAAGTGATTTATCTACATAGCAAAAAATATTGCCCCAGTGGCAAAAATTTTATAATTGAAATGCGATTTATCGTGCTAATCTTTAGAGCAAATCTTTAGTTGTATTATGATGATGATTGACAATTTGTGTAAGCTTGGTGTATATGTTTCGGTGGCATCCTTCCTTATGCGTTTTTAGGACAGGTGTTATAGATCCCAACATTCTTTGGCAATATTATTCCATCCATCGTGAGTCGAAGTTGTTGACAATTTTTAGTCATACTATTACGATACAAAAATCTCATTCATTTCATACTTAATACGAAGGGAGGATGGATGATGATGATGACAAAATGTCGATAATCATATCGCAACAAGACATCACACTTGAGAATTATTATGGTAAGGAACCATCTGCCTTCTCATACACATCTTTGTCTTGTTTTTCTCAATTATCGAGCCACTTCTCTAAATGGTTCGTCACGCCCTTATATGGACACAAAATCTCATTCCTTCGACTCTTCTCTCTGGTACATTCGATCATCATCATTTCTGATGCAAGTTGTCAACTTGACTTAAAGAAAAGAAACTTTACTAACTAAAGTCTCCCTCGAGTCATATTATTCCACTTGTTTTCTGATCTGATGCAATAATGTTATATCAAAATCAAAATCAAGACAAAAGCCAAATCCTATTATCAATCGACCCGCAAAAACTTTTTTTTGCGATGCGGCTGGCTACAAGATTAAAATGAAGCTTATCATTAAAATTCATTTGGGAAAGCTAAATAGTTGAAGAATGTCTACGAATAAATTAATAAAGACTGGTACAATTGGGTCACTTCATGGTGAGATGGGCAAACACGCTCACTCAAAACTATCCAGTCTCTCAACTACCTGCATCAGGATTTTAGCTAATTAGATGTAGATTATTCCAGCCAGACAATATAATTTATGAGCAAGGTGCTCAATTAACAGACAATTGTAAGCAGATCATATCAATTTCATGTCGCAAATCTTTATAGATAGAGAGCAACCCATCACCATCATCATCATCATCTGCAAAAGACGACATTCATGAGTTGTGAAGAAGAAGCGAAGAAGAAGAGTAAGAAGTTTAGCAAGACGAGGTAGTACTGAAGAGGAGAGCACCCCAAGGTGTCCACACCTTATAACAAAGGACATCCAGCAGGAACTACTACCAGCTTTTCCATCATGGTATCATGTTGCACTAAAAATTGTGTGACAAGAATCTATAAATCCTCTAAACTCGTTTCATACAAACTTTGATTTTTTCCAAGACGGAAGGCCATCAAAGTCACAATTAATTATGTGACTAACAAAAAGAAACATATTTTCTCCCAGTTTTATAGACTGGCCCAGTTTCTCAACCTACCGAAAACAAAATTATTCGAGATGAGGAGGTACTATGAGGTTATACCCAGCTCCTCATGCATTCCTGGCCTAATGCCCTAGAGCATGATTGAAATGCAGGTAGAATCTATATATATGTTATCATCTAATCAAGTGTAATTGAATGTAAATATAGGGGAATTGCATAAAATATGCTTCCCTCAATATTTTTTTAGTTTACAGATTGAAACATGGGTCTGTAAGGACACTTGACTCCAACAATGGAGGTCGACAATAATAACATCATCGCTTTTGGCGAAAACATATTTTTTTTGCGATTGAAGGGATGGATTGGATGGATGTGCTCTATCAATTGCATCTCAACATCTTGTCTCCTCTTGCTGTCCCGTCATATTATCAAGAGTTTCGGCCCCTCAATATCAATATCAAGAAGACAAAATAAAAAAGGATTGCATGTAAATCCCAACACACATTATTTTCGAGGAGTACAATGCAGGAGGCAATAAAGGGGATGAAAAAATGCAGAATTAGATGAAGACGACGTTCACCGTGAAGCAAGGTGGACGGACGCGCCCCACTCAAGCATCCACCATAATATTTGATTCATTCATTCCATTCTATGTCCGTCCATCATCAACAGTCACAAAAAAAGTGTAGCAACGACCAGCAGCAAAATAATCATAATATCGTTATATGATAATATTATAATGATAAGTCGAATTATCTTTTTGTGACCATCTTGTTAATGATTATTGCAATAATAAAGGACCGCTGAGAAGAGGATTTCACATTGCATTTCAGTTTTTTAGTAGAAAAGGATAGAGAAAAAAATATGCCCAAAATTTTTCCTTGCCCACTACTCCTGTCGAAGCTGATATATGTATGTATACATACTTGTAAAAATGTGATTATTTTGTTACATTTTTCTTATTCTTTTATGCATAACATAACAGATCAAGAGAGCAACTAGGTGGTGGTAGTTTGCTACGCATCGGCAAAGGAAAGTAACAGTGAGGATGAAGATGATGATGATTTGCTTTATTATATTGGGGCTGGGATGAAAAAAGTGAGTTGAGTTGATGTCCTCGGCTAGAAGAAGAAGAAGACGACGAGAGCGACGTTGTTGATGATGATATGATGTTGCATTGAAGAAGCAGAAGGGAAAAAAAAACTTTGGATGGACGAAAGTGAGCTCGTCGACGAGCTGCTGAAGAAGAAGCTCAGCCAGCATTCAATTGAAAGGGTGTGGTGGGATGGAAAAACTAGATCAAGAAGAGTTGCAAGTCGCAAAACTACATCCCATCACATCACATCGCTCGCACATCACCAAAAAAATAGATACACTCTCATCTCTAGCACCACAGGCAATGCAATTCTCTAATATCAGAAAATATTGCATGAGCACTCGAGCCCATATAAGATATACACATTTAAACTACTATGTGCACATACATAACAATGAGTGACTCTTACATGTAATTTTTATATTAGTTCATCCAAGCAAAAGTTCGCCGCGGTCGTCGTCTTCTTCTTCAGTCGTCATTTTCGTCCTTCCCAATTGCCAATGCTACGAGTTATGGACTAGTTGCAAAAACTATAATATGCAATGCTCTCAGCTGCTTGATCTTCTCTACTCTCACACAATCAGATTATTACCTTTTATTATTACCATTTTGTATTTTATACACACACCAAGCTCATCATCATCCCCAACGTAATAAAAGCAAAGAACAGGGTGTGGTATCGTGATCATCATCATCATCACCACCAACCAATTCTTCACTATAAGACTTTTCAAAGTGTCCTTACACTTTCCTAGACTTGCTCACTTCTCATCATTATTATCATCATCATCATCATCCTTTTTACTGTTACACAGTAATCTTTTTTCGCAGCTGTTGATCTATATATCCTACTGCACCACATATTAAGTATAGATATTTATTATTGCAAGTTCATAGCAAAACAATGACACATGCAATAATAATAATATAATATATACACTCAATACTACTCCTCTGCTTTTATAGATGTAATGCTCACTCTCAATTTCATTTTTTCCATTCAATCTGAGCTGAATACAAAATTATTACTACCGACGGATGTAATAATATGTTGTACAAGAAATGTTATGCATATTTTTATCACCGTTTTTATTGCTGTTATTATCAACTTTATATCAACGGAATATTTGGCTAATTCATAACATCTTTAGGTTCTTTACTCAAATCGGTTCGTGGAAATGCATATTGCATTATAAAACGCTAATTCAGAAGACTTGTCTCAAGTCACCCCGCAATATTGTGCAAGTCGCGTTTATGGATATACTACTACTCTTGCAGTTGTGTGCATAATTTTAATCCAAAAAAATAAGGAAAGAGGAAAGCACGAAGTGTGGTTTTCATATTTGAAATCATCGCACTCCACTACAGCATGAGTGAGGCAATATCGAGCAGATTGTGCTTTGGATTTGTGGTCACCTGCTAGTCGCTGCTCTTTCGAAGAGGAGGAAAAAAATGTGAAATAACGCAAAAGTTACTTTCTCTCATGCCACTAATGTGATGTTATGATTACGATTATGTGCTCCTGGTACAAAAAAAATAAAGGTTGATGCTTGCTTACGTATTTAATGTGTGCGTGTGCAGGTTGAAGGGATGATGATGAAGCAACCCTTCGAACACTGCCCTTTCCTATGTCTACCATCAGCATCGACTTTGACAATACAATAAATGATTGACTATGTAAATAAACAACCATTTCCATAAGCCTATTACTTATTTTATAAGAAGACTGGAACAAGATTATTATGCTCTACTAAATATGACGGTAAAGAGTAAAAGGTTACCTTAAGAGTCCAGTTTTAAAGGGCAATAAACCATACAAGTTTTATCCGTCCACAAATAAGTGTAATATATTGAGCAACAAGGATTGTTTTATATACACTTTAGTTTTAAAATGTTAGTAGCTCACAACCACGCATTTTTTTAAATATGCATAAACTTCCACAAAATTATTAGACGTAAAATATTATATTTGTTAGCACTTTGTTGTAATAATTCTTCTTCACAACTTTGCATAACCAGTTCTTAGTCTGCTTCCTTTGTTCACAGCATTCGGTAAGGATTAGCAGTCGACCGTTCCATGCATGCTGTACCTCCTTCCTCGCTTTTCTCACACGCGAAGCTTCTCATGCAACTTCTTTGCATGCACTCACTTTTCCTCCTGTTTCTGACAACCCCAACCCTCACACCGTGTCAACCATGTTCCGATTTGTTTAGCTTTCTCCAATAATTCTCACTTTGTTTTCACAATTTTCAAGATTAGCACAATAACAATCCGTTGATTTTTTGGAAGACTTCCTTTTACTGCGGTAGTCGGAAGAAGACGACGGGAGCCCTTAAAGTCACATCAGATGAATTGTGTAAGAGTGACTGACATCCGCCACAAGTGTGCACTTGATCATTACGAAGGAGAGAAGTCTTCTTGAGGCAGGAGAGTCTGCCTGAACGATTACACAACAACTACAACTGACTCTCCTCATGTAACAAAGTCAAAGGGCTGATGGATGAAGTGGAGGAGCCCTTCCTTTGCTATTTTTACTTAAGTCTCACTCAGAACCCAACCTTGCGCACTATTACGCGTCCAAGCCTACTTGTTGCTGCTCTTGAGGATGAAGAAGGTGTAGTATAAAGAGCACGAGAGCGATTTGCCACAACTACGAAAACCCAATCAACATAATGCAAGAAAGTTGTAAAGGGCTCTCGTACAATTTTTACGTATGAAAAAGTCTATTTCGCTATATGGTGGAGTTGCGGTGCGGCATGTTGTGGTGTGGTGTGGTTATCAGGTCTCACAGGTAGAAAATGCAAGTGATTCACTTAAACTTTGCAATAATCATCATATCATGTAATATCAGTCAGTAAGGCAGAGCTTCAGATTCCATTCCTCCTTGTGATATTACCGAATTGCGTGAATGAGAATACTTCTTAGGATGGATGAGATGAGAGTTAGTTATGTTATAGCAGCTAGCAAAAATGTTGCATTACATAGCACGCTCTACACACGGTAGTTTTTATTTAATAGTTAGGAAGGGAGTGTCCCTCCGTCAATTCAATTCAATGTGGAGTCCACTTTTTTCCATTCTACTCTACATTATAACGCGCTAATATAAAGTCAACATGTAATTTCTTAGAGCGAGAAGATGGGGAGAGAGATCACACATATATTGTTGGTGGCTAGTTCGTTCGTACCTATAAACAAAAATTTTACTCTCATTCGTTCATTCATCTCGTAAAGGTGCACTTTATGCATTGTAAAGTTATGTATATTAGGTATGCATAACAGTGACACTCGACTACTCGCTCGACAACAAAGTGAGATATTAAGATGGGCAGAGTCAGTGGAGCTAAGTCGCTGCCCTTAAACGAAAACTTAATTCCTTTTTTCAGAAGAAAAAGTTGAAAACTGGTGTATTGCATATGATTGTTTGTGGGGATGATGATATGATGATAACTATTATGCATTCCTTATGAAGATGCAAAGTACGTGGATGTGGTTCCTTTTTGCTTTTATACTAAAACATACAACTATTTTCTTCGTTTTCTCACCTCTCATTATATGCATGCATCAGTCAAACTTCTGTCTGGTTGCATATCTACAAGATACGTAGTATGTACGTGCGTTTAAATGGTAAATGCCCTGTCTGCTACACATATTTTAGTTCAGATTCACTTTCGTTGGTGGTTTTCATACTTTGGTTGAAAAATTAGTGCAGTTTGGATTTGCCTGTGGTTAGGTTGGGTTTGCTGGTCTTCAAAGCGACTCAGGTATAGGTATACCTGTATAAAGTTGATGTGCCATGCCCACTTAACTGTACGCATCAACATCAAGGTAGGCACTTTTTTATATCATGCCTACCAGCCAACAGTTGAGCCGAACATGACATAGCAGCGATGCTTGATGCAGAAGAAAGTGAAAGAAAAGAAACGAGAGCAGTAGTGCAAAATTACGGTGTGGTGTGGTTAGCTGTATTGATACTGCTCCTAGAGATTTCTGTGTGGCACGGCACTCATCTGACTAGTGGGTACTTGAGATACATTTACGTATTAACAGCCAAAAGCATATATATAATGCATATGTGGCCAAAAAGAGCATTTTCAAGTTGATGATTAGGAGTATATTGTTGTACACGGATTGTATAACAACACAACAACTGATGCATATTATTATTAAATTGTATTTTTCCCTTTTCAACGCCACGATAATATGGTAATCCAACATGCAGCACGTAAAAATCTTTGGCACACGTTCATTCTTCTTTTTCTTTAGTTGAAAAATGTACTCCATTGTATCAGATGTATTCAAATGTAGACATGTGCGTAGATGTCGATGATCATCGTCGTCACAAGTGCAACAAGTGGCTTTTACCTCCGCTGCTCTTCTCATTACTCAAGCCCATAACCATGTATAATGGGATGCAGTGGTTTAAGAGTAATTATTGGGATCGAGGAGGGCTACACAGTTTGCTTGTATATGTAGACAACATGCAGATTATTATTCATGATCATTATCATCATCATCATCAAAATCGCATAATACCAAAGTTTAACCTCCTCCAAGAGATTTTAATTCGTTTTATAATCATTTTTGCTCTAGTGCAATGGTCAGTTTTATTCATGAAAGGTTGAAATGAAATGATTATGCTCTCTGCCTATTTTTGGCATTTACGTTCATTGTACTTTCGTTCACACTTTTCGTTTTGCTCGACATCACACATGCACTCTGCTCTCTTGTACAGCGCAGCGTACAACAAGTAGGATGATGATGATCAGCAAAGATAAGCCTTTGGGTTTCTTGACTTTTTGGAAGAAAATTTTTGGTGCAGTGGGGAATGGAATGTATGTATGTATGTATATCAGTTAGTGAGGCAGTAGTGGCGAGTTTACCAGTGCAAAAAGCGTAACAACAACAATAACATAATCTAAAAAAAATCTAACCATTCTTGTCATCATCATCATCCCGTCCTCAACCACTCTTCTCCATCTCCATCCACCACAATCGTCATTTTCTGTCTCGTCACTAATAGCTTAGATTTGGAAGCCCATTCATTTCGTGCTCTTGCGCTTGCGGTTTCACTACATAAATCAAGAAATGGAATGGAATCGAAAACCAGTAAACAAAAGCGAAGAGGCAGAGCGAAGAATGCTTTTTGTGTGCATTATAAAAATTCATCCTTGTTCCACTATTGTAAACTTCATGCTGATTTTGTACTTATGTTGTATATATACCTACATCATCCCTCTAGGATGTTATACATACATATATTATCTTGTCCTACAACAAATAACTGTACTCTGAGCAAGCGAGTCTAGTAAACCCGTAATGGTAACAACATCAACGTCAACAATATCTGCTCGATTGGGGGATATCTTTTTCTTGTTGGGTGTGGCCCACTATTTCATTCGCCTTATATAATATAGAAAACATGGACAGAGGCAAGAACCCTATCATCCTCACCGAAACGATGAGATGATCACCATCATGTGTGTCTTGAGGGGGATCTTGAGCGATTTACTCCTCTTCTGTGCTACCACCAACAACAATTGAATTTTTGCTCAATATTATCAACACTAACAATGAGGGTAGTAAGTTAGTGGTGGTGGTGGTGGTAGCTGCACATGACATGCTGCAATTGTGCGGGTTCTCTCATCTGATATGGAGGGATGGATGCACGTCAAGAGTCAAGCTTCTTTTTTTGTACTTTTGCTTGGTAGAGAGATCACCAGCTAGCATCAATGAAAATTACTTCATCCACTTTATCCATTATTGAAACGATGATGATGACGATCATGCTGGCCTGTTTCGTATCTAAGTCATCACATCACTAAAAAGTGTATGTGCTACTGTCAAGATATCCAATAATAATAGTAGTAGCTACTAGCCGTAGTAGTAGCGGTTGGACTTTTAGAATGGAAAGGAATGATGATGATGATGATATGAAGTATGTCTTCTGTGTGTACAACATCATTATTAGCCTTGTTATTATTGCCCGTTAACTTGTTGGGTTTGGTTGGGCAGAATGATGATGATATTTGGTCTGGCTCTGATCTTGTGGCTTGGCTTGACTTCACTTCGTCAGATCAGAAGCAGTCATTGTTGCTGATGGCACTGAACACTGGGCACGGGCTGGTGGATCCTTGAGAGAAAACTTAGTCATCTGTAGAAAAATACAAGCCATCATCATCATCATTATCTTCATAAATCTTCTATTACGAATGATCACATCACACCAGATGAGGAGTCGTCTCTGCCCACACCATATTATTCTCATTTTTATTCACATATCGTATCAAGTGCATCTCATTCATATGCACACAGCGAAACGATTGCATATGCGTATGAAACATGAGTGCAAATTTTATTTCAAATTAGTCACATAATATTTCTTGGTGGTTATTGGAAAACGGAGATAAATGGTCAAGGAAGTCCCTTTTGCGGCGTACTTTTTATGGGAATGATGATGATGTCCTGATGCTCAGCAGATCTGGTTGAACATGGTCACTCAAAGTAATTTTGGGTGAACAATAAGAGCAAAACTCTTTTCAACTCAATTTCTTTCAAAAAGTTATTGCGATTGTCCTCAACATTTTTTTGTGATTTGTTGGGCGGGCTCAATTGTGTAGAAATGAAGAGATGACCATTGGCGATGAAGGGGATGGATGCTATAATAATTTTTTTATTTGCTTTATGACTCTAAAGAAAAGTGAATAAAATTGGGTTTCCATGAAATGAAGATCATGTCAATGAAAGAATGCAATTTAAGTGATGTGGGTAGGGATGCATAATATAATATTATTTCTTTTGTTATTGTTGATCTTTTTTACAAGCTTGTGATTTTATGATGTGAGCATTGCCTACCCATTGTTGTAAGTGTTGCGTAAAAATATGATTCATTGCTTGTTTATATTATGCTAGCTGCAATTTACACAAGAATAAGAGTAGAGAAAAAAGTGCCTCATCTAAAATAACTCATTGTTCTTTTTGGGGATGACGATAATAATAATATGAAGACGATGGCACGCGACCAGACCACTCAAGCAAAATTACTCCAAAGACAAGAGGCAGATCCTTCAACCTTAGCTTAAACGAAGGCAAACACAATGAGAGACCACACACAATTAGCTAATGTTTACATAAGATGAAGTGCACCGTATCGTATCGTTTCGTGTAGAAAAGGAGCAGCCGAGATTTGTCATAAAATGAATGAGCATGAATAAAAAAGAGCCTTTCTCTGTTTTATAGCGTTTCTTTTCTTTCACGAAGCATAGCAAGGCAAGAGGACAACAAGAAAACCCATAAAAAACAATAATAGCTCATTCTTCTAAAATGCCAAGCAGTTTTCAGAGCTCATGTACCAATAAATAAGCATTCAAATTCAACATTTGCAATGCCGGCTCACTTTTTGGACACGGATGGTTGACTCTTCTTTAAAAGACACCCTCCGTGATAGTAATTACATTGAGTAAAAGCTCATAAAGCTCAGTCAGAGAGAGAATCTTGTTTTCTGTAATCCTCTTCTGACAGACGACAGCTAGCAAGCATCCCATCTAATTCAACTGCATTGATTTCTGATCCCGAAGGCTGGATGAAAGAAGTGCTCTATTGCTTCATTTGTATGTATGCGGTCATTAAAGCTATCTTATAAAGTAATCAAGGAGGACATGATGTTGTTACAACATACTTAAACGTTGTCTATCTTGATGTGAAGAAAGAAACGAAAGATTTTTGTTGAAAGATATTCTGTGTATTGGGCAAACGGAAAATGAAAGAACGTGCTCATTGAGTCATATTCCGTG
>JAQGAP010004400.1:0-10548 GCA_034697805.1 Orchesella bifasciata
GTCCTATCTGATGGAACAGGAACGCTTGACTATGCGATAGAGGCTTTCATCAATATTGTGCCTAATTTGTTAAGGAAGCCGATAATTGATGCTTTGGAGGATCCCATTCGGAATATGATTCAAGATGAGGTGCGTAAGGCACTTAATATTGAAGCTGAAATTGAGAAACGACTTCCTCCATCGGCTTCAACAACGGAGACAGAGGCAGAGGAATGATTTTTATTTTATCAAAGACAAATTCATTTAGGTACCGTAAAAAATGCGTTATAACATATGTTATACAAATATTAGATATGTACAGACATCTTATCTTGTTTTTAATATTGCGATTTACGATTTTATTTTTAACCTTCACTTTTAATGTTTGTACCTGTTCTTGACCTTTATCCTTACACATAGAATCATGTAAGCCGTAAGTAGTAAGTGTTCTGTATTCACTTCAATAAAAAATTAGGTTATCGTACTACAGTCGTTATTTCAGAGGGCTGACCACAAAAACAATGACTTTGCAAGACAGATGACCAAATTTCTTAAAATTTATAATCAACCTAGTTTTTCAGTGCTTTAATTGCTTATATCCCATTATAATGACTTGATATGGTTGGATCACCAATTGTGCAAATTATTCTCAACAAGCACGTTTAAGCTTGGTAAATGATTTTGATAAAGATTCTAGACATTTTCTGCGTAGGCAGATAGTAGGGAAGCAGGTAAGGATAGATCACAACAGCCGCAAACACCTAAACTTATTGTAAGGTTCTATAATATGCCCTGTAAACGTCAATATTTATTTCACTTTCATCTTTATATTCACGCCTTCCCAAATCAAATATGGAGGTGTACCGAGGTCACACTCTGACGTTGATTCAACATGGTACACAAAAATTTGACAAGTATGAACTATGAACAATGTCCGTTACATGTTTATGTATGCATCAATAGGAAGATGGACATAAATTACATTCCATACACAATGAAAAGGACGACAGCCTATACTTTTAAACTCATTAATCAAAAATAAAATTCAAATACCTGTTTTCATGCAGAAAACTGGAAGCAAGCTGCTGCTGTGGTAAGAATATGGTATTAAATTGCAGAAAAATATGGTACGATATGAGTCAGTTGGAATTTTACAAATTATAATGCACTAAAACTGTACCAACTTACAAGGAGATGCTACAACTCATTAGGTGCACACTAGTTTTATTTGTGGTCTCTTACCTGCTTAAATATTACAGTATGTTATTTAAACGTGTAGGAATTTTTACAAATTATAATTAGAACAGTGATGGGAACAGCAAACAAAGAGAAGAGGATTCTACCTAAATGAAGTTGCTGTTCCAGTCCTACCTTCTCACGACTCGCTGGGCATTTTTTCTAAACAAACAAAATTGCGGTGTATATTCGCATATTGTGCAAAAAATGTGTGCAATAAATTCAGAGTAGAAAAGTCCATGTTTTTTACAAAATTTATGCATGTAACCTCTTTTATTAGGATGCTTTTATTACGATCATCTCTCAGTTTTCATTTTGAACTAGAGGTCGTATGAAGAGTGCTTGAGTGAGAATAAAAGGTAGGCTTATATATCTGCTAATTGCAAGATGAGTCGCGATTTGCATAGTGTGTTTTTGTTACTACTCATCTTTGTATTACAATACACAAAATGTGATGCACAAAGTATTGCCGATCCGAAAATCAAGAAGAAAATAGAAGACTTCATCAACAACGTTTACTTGCCAGAAAGTAATGTCGCAGGTTTTGGCCTTACTGTTGTCCAGAACAATGGGGAAGTTGTGTACAGTACTGGATTTGGATATGCTGATCGAGAGAAAGGAATTCCTAACGGAAATCAAACACAGTTTTTAATTGGATCTGTTACAAAAGTATTTTGATAGTTTGTAATTGCATTAGCTGATAGATGTGGGGGAAATACTTAATAAATTGTCGTATCCAAGTTCTATCTGTTTTAATACGTATATTTCAACATTTCACAGAGTTTAACAGCCGCAGTAGTAGTGAAGACGTTGCATGAAAAATTTCCCGAACTGGGGGAAAAGGTATTGGATACTCCGATACGGAAGCTAGCCCCTGAATCCAATTTTACCTTAATTGACAGGTAAATTACAAACACTGGAACTGATTCATTGTTATTTTGTAGCTGAATATCACTCCAAAAAAACAAATAAAATTAACAGGTTTCGCTCAGAATATGTGACGTTCCGAGATATATTATCACACACTGTGTGTCTTGAGACAAATGATTTTATATTAGTAGCTGAAAGTTTTAATGAGCCCTCTGAAGTTGCATTGTAAGTTTCATACCATCATAAACTTAAGACTTAACCTATTCTGCGATTGAAAATACATACATTTTACAGCCGACAGCGTTATGCCAAAGAATTTTGCGGTTTTCGTACCGAATTTAAATACAATAATCAAATGTTCGTGCTAGTTGGAGAAATCATAGGAGAAATTGCTGGAGTACCATATGATGATCTGGTAAAGTTTAAAATTAAAAACATTTCATTAGTCGTATATTGCCTATTTGGCTTTGTATTTTATTTCATCATAATGAAATTTTAATATTCATTAGGTTACAAATTTCTTAAGCGAAGTTCAGATGCTAAATTCTGCTCTCACTAAAAAAGACGACGATTTCTCTAAAATGCCTTTCCGTGCAAAGCCTTACTACGTGAAAGACAAAGTCACTTACCCCATAAATACTAATTTGATAAGGTAAGCTTACGAAGGTATATAACAGATCAGACAATGTCAATGGAATAATCGAATAAATAGCTTTCTCGACCTAATTTAATTGCAGCCGCGTAGTATTTTACAATGCCGCCGGAGGACTCTTTGCAACACCTTTGGACATGGCAAAGTACATGACGCTTTACCTGAACTCGGGTAAAGTTGGTGACAAGCAAGTCATTCCAGAGGTTTGAAACTCAACAAAACATGAACATTCAATTTTCAACTTCGTTATTTTTTATAACCATGAATGATAATTTTTAATATAGGAGGCAATGAAGTGGTTTACAAAGCCATCCATTCATGTCCCTTCCCAACCTTTTAAAACAAAAGAAGACGATACCATCATCGCAAACTATGCTTACAGTCTCGGTTTATTAATAAGCTCATACGATGGCTGGGAATATATTAACCATAATGGCTATTTCCCCCCGTACAGCAGTCAACTGTCACTGTATCCTGCGTTGAAACTGGGAATTTTTAGTAGCAGTCAATCAGGTACTGAAGTCAGTATGTTGGTGTTGCACATGTTCATTACAGAGACCTTGAAAGGCTCCGACAATGCAACGGAGAAAGCAATGAAAGTTTTAGAACAACAAAAAGCGTTGCGTAAAATCGTAGCATCCCAAAAGCGGCTGGCATCTCAGAAGTTTTTGGAGAAAAATGGAAACAAGGATACTTCAAAGAGTGCTGCAGAAACTATCGGCATTTATGGAAGCGCTACCGGGGGTAATATGAGATTAGCTATGATTACAAAAGTCCAGAGCTTTTTGACAAAATTCTGTAATTTAATTTCTACATTTAGGCGATCTGGAAGTTTCGGAGAGGTTAAATGCAGGCAAAAACAGAACCGAACTTTATTTTAGCTATGGGAAGTGGGCAAAAGGTTGGCTGCTACCTGTTGGAAAAACTGCATACAGAATACTATGGGATTCTGATATAGTTCAAGACTATTACGCTTCCGGGGAAAGTGCAACTGAGAACTTTGTTTCCATATCTAACGGAACGTTCACAATTCTGCAGCCACAGAACGACACAATGATCCCATTAGCCACCTTTCAAAAGGACTTTGACATAAAAGAGCTACCTACCATTCCATGGAGTAACGACAGTTGTGGACCCGAAGTAAAATCCGAATTATAACTTTACGCAATTTACAATTCAAATGCACATCTTCTTTATCTAGCTCTAAGTATTTTGGGAGTTTATGAATATAGTTTATGTTCCATGGAGTCCAGAGAGCTGCGGACCGACTCAGAAATAGCCAATATATATATCATAATATTGTTTTAATATATGGTGGCTATGCATACATGCAATTACAATATTATTATAATTATAATTGTAGTGTATTTACCTAACAGCTTCACGTATGCCGTATACACCTTCTATTAATCATTATTCTTTTAACAACAAAGATAAAAAGTCCGATTGGTATAATATCGTGTAGTTATGTGTTTTATATTGACAATTTCTGGCCACGGTAGCTTAGATACTATATAATTTACATAACGGTAGATGCAATTCTATTAATTATATTAGAATCGTAACTTTTTCGAAGTTGGGGGAAATCCTCATTTCTTCCCCCAACTCTTTGTATTTGGTTCTGATTTTATTTTAGAAACCCTATGTCAGACTCCTACACAATCAGTAGTCATGGTCCGGTTTTGAACAACCGAGCAAAAATTAACAATATTTTTCACTCTAGACATTTGCACTCACTTTTTCTATAGTTCTCAAATCGTTTTGATTTCTGGCTACATTTGCATGTCCAGGTTGTTTGCAACTTCTTGCAACGCTTCAAGTGCTTCCAGTCATGACGCACAGAATGATTCTCCAAATCAAAGTTTCAGTTAACAAAAATGAATCATGATCAATAAAACCTACAGAAATAGAGTTAATTGGTTCAATCATATTTGTATTCCACTTGTAACACTGACATTTGTTAAAAAAACACATGTGGCTAACTTCTCATGTCAATCCATGAATTCAATAAATATTATGCTTCAATGAGTTGATAAGGATGAAATGATATGATGCGACACTCTTGTCTAGGTCACATTATATTTATCAACTATATAAAAGGTTACTTCATCGAAAATAATAACCAGTTAATAAAAACATCAAGTTTACTTTTTAACGGAAAGTGTTAGCTTGTTGTTTAAATGGCTACAATAATTACACAAATTGTCAGTTTCTGCGTTATTGGGACATTACTGTCTCTGCCGCAACACTCTTTCTCTCAAAACAAAAATATTGACCCTGAAATTCAAGGAAAGATTCACGATTTTATACAAAATGTATATCTGCCTGCAACAAAAACTTCAACTTTGGGATTATCAATAGTTCAAAACGATGGGGAAGTTTTGTATTCAACTGGATACGGGTACGCGGATCAAGAAAAATTTATTCCGAATGGAAACCAAACACAGTTCTTGATAGGCTCAACTACCAAGGTATATTGGATTCCATAAAAATTCCACCGATGAATAATATCAGTGCTATTTAAACCTAAGATTGATTTTTCAACAGAGCTTCACTTCAGTAGTTGTCATCAAGGTTTTGAGTGAACAATTTCCTGATTTGGGAGAGAAAGTTCTTGATACCCCAATTAGGAAACTGATACCATCAGCCAACTTCACCCTTAATGATAGGTATACTTGTATATGAATTTTGCTTAGCTAAGAAAGTTTCGATCAGTATGTAATAACCTAGTTTCAATTGAAAATATTACGTCTTCAGATTTCGTTCTGAACACATCACCTTCCGGGATCTTCTTGCTCATCGCACTTGCATACTCCGTAATGATTTGCCACTAAATGCTGACCCATTTGATTCTACCGAGGAAGTTACATAGTAAATAACAAACCACATGTTAAATTATTCAAAACAATTTGGCTTTGAAGTATAAGTAAATACCATATTTATCGATTTTGTAGTCGTGTACGATACTCGGAAGAAGGATGTGGTGTACGATCAGAGTTTCAGTATAACAATCAAATGTTCGTTTTTGCTGGTCAATTGGCCGGAATAATTGCAAATCGTTCATATGAAGACCTCGTAAGTGGTTGATAAAAAGGAAAACTATTCAATCATTGAATGGTTTAACTATTTTTCTTGGTTGTTTATCACAACAGAATTTGTTGAATTTCTTTGTTTATCACAGATGCAAGATCTTCTAACGGACCTTGGCATGTTAAATTCATCTCTCACAAAGCTATCCGATGATTTCTCCAATATGCCATATAGAGCCATGCCATACTACGTAATGGATAATGTTAGCTACCCAATGAACACAGATCTGATCAAGTTAGCATCCAACATTTTCAACCAGCTTTTAGAAATAAGTCAAAATGCCGTATTATTTCGTTGTTTGGAATTTATGATATATATTTTTTGCAGGAGAGTAGTAACTTCTAATGCTGCTGGAGGGTTGTATGCGACTCCAAACGATATGGCAAGATATATGAGATTTCATTTGAATCTTGGAAGCATTGATGGCAAGCAAATCATACCAGAGGTGAAAACCTAACCTTTTATAATTTCTATTATAATTACTATAACTTTCGTTGTATGGTTTTAAACCAATATGTTTGTTTTAGGCCGTTATGCGTTGGATGACGAACCCGGCCATAGCTGTGACTCCCATGTCATTTAAAACATCAGAGGAACAACGAGTAGGATCTAATATGGCATACGGACTTGGATTATTTATTGCGCATTATGATAGTTGGAAATACGTGCATCATGGTGGCTACTTTCCCCCTTACAATACTCTCATGTCATTATTTCCCGAAAAGAAAGTTGCGGTTTTTACAAGCGGTAACCAAGATCCAGTGTGGATGGATGCTGCGGTTCTCCATACATTCATTTATGACACATTAACTGGAGTAAACAACGCTACAGAGAAAGCATTGGAACGCTTGGAACAACAACGAGTTGAGCGGGCAAGGCAGCATAGTAAACGAGATGGAGCAATAGCTAAATTTGTAAAAAAAAGGCAAAGCAATTAAAAAGCAAAATGAAGACATTATCGGGAAATACGGAAGTGGGAGCTCAGGAGATGTGGAAATATTTGAGAAATTTAACAACCAAACGAATACGACTGGAATTTACATGAGTTATGGACGATGGGCACAGGCTTGGCTGGAAAATATTGGGGAAACCAATTACCGCTTAATATGGGATTCGGACATAATTCAAGATTTTTATGCTGGAGGAGATCCTACAGGTGCAACCTATGCGAGCATCAACAATGGGACCCTTGATATTCTGACTCCACAAGGTGAAAATCTAGTGTCTGTGGGAAGATTTGAAATCGGTGTCAGTTTGGATAATCTTCCTCCTATTCCATGGAGTCCAGATAGTTGTGGACCTGAGTAAAAGTTTGAGCTTGGGTTAAGTCTTGATAATCCTCCTCGTATTCCATATAGTCCAGATAGCTGTGATAAATGAAAGATGCAATAAAGTATTGAAATGATTTCTATACTGGTGGTTATGCAATTGTAGTATAAACATTTAAGTACATTTTCACATTCGCATACACATTTCTAATCATTGATCTGCTAACAACAAAGATAAAAAGTTAAATTGGTGTGTCATACGGGTTTTAAGTTGGGTAACGACAATGACAATGAATGAGATAGAAAAATGGTACAATATTGTATTATGATCTATATGATTTATAAATCTGTGGATTAATAACATTTATATGCTTGCGTGACCAAGTTGTTTTTTGCATCGCTTCAAGTGCTTCCAATCATGACGCAAAGTATGATTCTCCAAAGTTTCACGGTCAACAAAGAGAACAAAAATTAATCATGACTAATAAAATCTGCACACAACTTTAATTTGTTCAATCATATTTGTATCATACTCGTAACACATATATATTATGTTCAAAAAGCACATGAATCATGAATTCAATAAATAATATTGTGCTTCAGTGATTTGATAAGGATGAAGTGATACGATGTGAAACTCATGTCTAGGTCACAAATTCATTAGAGATACAAGAGGTTACTTCATCGAAAATAATCAGGAGTTGAAATAGAAAGTTGATTTTTTACCAAACGTTTTGGCTTTTGGCTAAAATGGCTACAAAATTTCAACAAATTGTGAGTATCTGCATTATAGGGATAATATTATCCCTTCCACAAAACTCACTTACTCAGGGACAAAATATTGACCCTGAAATTCGAGGAAAGATTCATGATTTTGTACAAAATGTATATCTGCCTGCTACAAAAACTTCCACTTTGGGGTTATCAATAGTTCAAAACGATGGGGAAGTTTTTTATTCAACTGGATACGGTTATGCGGATCAAGAAAAATTCATCCCAAATGGAAATCAAACGCAATTTCTAATAGGTTCAACTACCAAAGTAAGTATCATTCTCAAATCAAATTTAACTGTTATACTTTGTAGGATATTAAATATTAATAGTTAACATTTGGATTAATTTTTTTTGGACAGAGCTTCACTTCAGTAGTTGTCATCAAGGTTCTGAGCGAACAATTTCCTGATTTGGGAGAGAAAGTTCTTGATACCCCAATTAGGAAACTGATACCATCAGCCAACTATACCCTTAATGATAGGTATATGTAAATGGAATTTGCTTTATAAGAAAGTGTCTATCAATACTTTTGTCTTAATTTAAATTATCAACATTGTGCTTTTAGATTTCGATCTGAACATACAACATTCCGTGATTTGTTAGCTCATCGGACTTGCATACTCCGTAACGATTTGCCTCTACTTACTGATCCTTTTGACTCCTCAGAAGAAATTACATAGTAGGAAACCACACAACTACAGCATATATATTACATCAATCAAGGAAAATTCTGGTATTGACTTATATAACTTTTGGATGCATTATATAGTCGTTTACGATACTCAGAAGAAGGATGTGGTATTCGGTCAGAATTTCAGTACAACAATCAAATGTTCGTTTTTGCTGGCCAACTTGCTGGATTAATTGCAAATCGTTCTTATGAAGACCTCGTAAGTTGTTGATAGAAAAATAAGTTAATTTCATACGTTGAAAGAACTAACGTCTATTCCTGTTGATTATCGCCATCACAGATACAAGATCTTCTGAATGATCTTGGAATGCTGAATTCCTCTATGACAAAGCTATCCGATGATTTCACTAACATGTCATACAGGGCCCAACCATACTACCTGATGGATAATGTTAGCTACCCAATCAACACAGACTTGATCAAGTTAGCATCCAATCTTTTCAGTGCAGTGTGCAGTATACCTTTGTCCTACATAAATATTATGTGTTTTGCTTTTGCAGGAGAGTAGTAACTTCTAATGCTGCTGGAGGGTTGTATGCGACTCCAAACGATATGGCAAGATATATGCGATTTCATTTAAATCTTGGAAGCATTGATGGCAAACAAGTCGTACCAGAGGTTACCTATATTTTTAGTGAAATACTGTAATATTATTGTTGTCACCCAATTTCAAACCAAATTGTTTGCTATAGGCCGTTATGCGTTGGATGACGAACCCGGCCATAGCTGTGACTCCTATGTCATTTAAAACATCAGAGGAACAACGAGTAGGATCTAATATGGCATACGGACTTGGATTATTCCTTGCCCATTATGATAGTTGGCAATACGTGCATCATGGTGGCTACTTTCCCCCTTACAATACCCTAATGTCATTATTTCCAGAAAAGAAAGTTGCAATTTTCTCAAGTGGAAACCAGGGTCCAGTGTGGATGGATGCTGCGGTTCTCCATACATTCATTTATGACACATTAACTGGAGTAAATAATGCAACCGAGAAAGCTTTGGAACGTTTGGAGCAACAACGAGTGGAGCGAGCCCGAAAGATAAGTAAAAGAAACGAAGCTGTAGCTAAGTATGTACAAAAAGGCAAAGCAAATAAAAAGCAAAATGAAGACATCATCGGGAAATACGGAAGTGGGAGTTCAGGAGATATAGAAATATACGAGAAATTCGACAACCAAACAAATTCGACTGGAATTTACATGAGTTATGGAAAATGGGGTCAGGCTTGGGTGGATAATATTGGTGGCACATCATACCGCTTAACTTGGGACTCTGATATAGTTCAAGATAATTATGCCGGAGGAGATTCATTAGGCGAAGCTTACGCGACAATAAACAACGGAACCTTTGAGATCTTTTTCCCAGCAGGAGCTACGGTAATGTCTATGGGAAAATTTGAGCTGGGTGTCAGCTTGGATATTCTACCTCCTATTCCATGGGCACCTGACAGTTGTGGACCGGAGTAAAATATAAATATAAAAGTTCACAAAGAACGTTCGATTACCATGTTATTTATGATCAATTGGTATGTCGGAATTAATAAAGCAGTGCTATATTCTTTGCAAGTTTAAAAGTACTTCATTTAACATTGGCATCCAGTTTATTATTACATATGATGAGAAAATCTTCTGAGTAATGACTAAATTAATCCAAATCAGAATGCATGATAATTCAAGTTTATCGGCAAACGTAAAAATAAATGTCTTATTACACATAGCTTTAATTTGTTCAATCAAATTTGTATAATATTCGTAACATAACAAATTATGCTCAAAAGCACACGAATCATGAATTCAATAAGAAAGAGCTGGTGGTCCTTGATAAAAAGAGTATGGAGGGGTGGCGACCCTCTAGGTTGCTGGACCCATCCCAAAGTGCCCCAGATATTGTCCTCTTAAGTCTTGCATCATGCTGCTTTACCTTGTATATATGTATGCATTTTACACAATCCTATAAGGCTATACATAAGATCAGTGAGTCAT
>JAQGAP010004401.1:0-10546 GCA_034697805.1 Orchesella bifasciata
TCCAGTATAAACGTAGAGCTACGGCTGCTAATCCAAAACGCGTTATGTATGTACATACGTCTGTATAGGTATGTAGCTTGAAGCAATCATAAAAATGTATTACGGAGCTGAAGAGTTCTTTTTGATTTTGTACTCTCCTCTACTCTCCTTACTTACTGTAATAGCAAAGTTACTGTTTTGTTTCACATCCTCATCATCAACTTGCGTGTCTTCTTTGTAACATGGGGCTATACCCATTGGTATGCAGACTCAGAGATTATAATATTTATGTATCTATGTGTATATTATAGTTGTGAATACATAGTAGGAGTACCGCTGCTGCTGCTGCTGAAAGAAGAAAAAGAAGAAAAGAGAGGAAGAAGAAAAAATCTCTGTGGGTTCTTTCAAAAAAATTCCTTAAAGAATGCATACTTCTTCTCTCTTAAAGAGGAACTAGTGGCAGCAGCAACAGCATCAACAACACCACTATTATCATCATCATCATCGTCAACACCAAACAACAACATGAGAAGTTGTACTAGTAGACAACGACGAATGTTGCAGTCGCAGTACCTCCATTAGACGATGAGGAAGAAATGATGCTGGTCGTTGTGAAGTAGAGAAGACGAACGAGTGGTACTTCATTGCTATTATTATTATTACGGCAGCAACAGCACCAATACACAGTGCAACATCAAGAACAAAAAATTAAGGACCACGTCGAGTCGAAGGAATTTTCCTCTCCTCTGCGTATTTACGTACCCCAGCGAGCTACTCTCTCACGTTACGTTACGCATAATATCCCTTGAGTAAGCAAAGAGAAAAGTGTGTGATTCGAAGGAGCATGATGATGAGAAGGATCCTGCTGCAGTTGTGATTTGACATCATAGCACAATTGCAATTTTGGTGACAGTAATAATCATACCAAGAAAGAGGAGAGAGACAAAGACAATAGTGAGTGATCCACGTTGCATTATTGGTTGGGTGAAAATTAAGTTAAAATAGTGTGCTCACTGTTGTGGACGACTAGCAGTTGGATTTATGAATGGAATGTGTGTGAAAAGTTATAAAATGAAACGTTGATGATGAGCATGTTGGTTGGGAAACCGTCCTAAATGTAGCTTTTGGAAGCACAATGCAAAATCATTGGAATGCGGCAGCTTATCTAGCAAAGTTTTGGTGTTCAAACAAGACAAATTGGGAAACAAGACGGGAAATTTCTTTGTCCGCAGTTGGATCCGCTTTCCCCAACACGGAGTTGGGCGGCTGGAGCTCTCGGCTCCACAAAAAACAATATCCGTCATTATAAATACAATTCCAGCTTGCCTTTCCCCTCCGTCATCGTTGACATAATGACAGAAAAATTTGTAATTTCTGGGCAAAGACACTCAACAGGAAGGAATGATGAGAAGCGTGGCAGTGTCAACAGAACCGTGAGCAGTATTACATCCGCAGATTCAAAGAAATAGATTGAGAAGCAATCAAATTCGTAATAAATAAAATAATCCATCTTCATCGTCGTCGTCGGTTCGCTCATCGTGATCGTGTGGCGTTGCATAGTTTTGCTCTCTCGGAATCCCACATGACGCCAGACAAGAGCACTGCATACAACACCACGATATATATCCAATCCACCACTCCTCACTTTTCCCAAACTCAAAAACTCAGTTTTAATTCTCGGGATGTATATTTTTACTTGGGACTTGAGTATCCAAGTTTTGTAGTTGTGTAAGTTGAATGCAATCCTGCACAAAACAGAGAAGAGCCACATGCACGCATACCAAGAAAAAAGGATGAGAAGCCAGCGGAGATAGACGGACGGATTGAGAAGTGAGACACGTTGAAGAAGAAGAAGAAGCAGGCAGAAGACGAAGAAGCATCCTCATCCTCTTCCCATCATCTCATCGTTCCATATTGTATGTATGCATGCACATCCATGCAAACCAAACTCAAGATATATCTATACATTTAATGCATCTCTAATCTATCACTTCGTTCTCTTATACGAAACGGCAAAAGAGAATTATCATTTTAAATGCATTGCACACATATTTTTGATGATCGTCTTTTTCGCTGCTTCAAAAACGAAAAAAAAACTGATAGATGCTCGTCGCTTCTGCTGGTCTATACTAACTAGAGGAATGAACAGGCTGCTATATACGATGAGATGAGACTACCTTACATGAATATCGTCTTTTTAGTGATGCACATCTTCGAGTAGCTTGGCAAATAAGTTTTTTTTACTACAAAACTATGTATACTACTGCGGGCGGACAGTAGTTCATTTACTACAACTACTACTGAACTGACTGCCACTACTAAATTCTAATGTGACTGGTTCTGGTTCCTATCACTAAACTATATATTATACTCACTTTTGTGTCTTTCAGTTCTGCTATTTTCTACATGAACATACACCTATTTCTCTACCCACTAGGTTGTGTTACATAGTGAAACTGTAAATTGTTTTCTGCAGTTTCAAAAAATATATATATTCACATGGTTATATTTTTTTATTCGCGAATCAGGATCAGGCTCTATTCTGCAGAGAGAAAAAATCATTTTCACCAAGCGGTTTAGTGTGACTGTGTTGATGTAAACAGTAAGCTGGTAGCACCAAATCAACAAGCAGCATATTAGTATATCCCATTTACTTTCCACTGTGAAAGCACCAGCTTTTTTTCTAGACTAGCTTGCTAATTTAATAAGTGAGTGCGGGATGGAGGAAACTACAGCGAGAAAAAATGTTTTGTAAACAATTTCGATTTCGTAATTAGAATTACTCTCGTGTTCAAACTTAAGTGTTCCACATTTGTGTTGCTCATTCATGAGAAATGGGCAGAAAAGGTATTCCAACATTGTGAGTGAAACAAGTGCGGTTATCTGTCTGCTCCAATGGTGGCTGTAGACTCATCCTTAAAAGTGGAAAGTAGAAAAGTAACGTCTAGCTTGCAACTTGGACTCTGCAGCAGCAGCAACAGCAACAGAAAGGCTCAGTCACACAAACATAGATTTCCAGGAAAGAAAACGAAGCAACCAAGAGGATTTTTTTTGTCTCAGACTAATATTAAGTAAAAAAGTAAACTGGGAGTGAGTATGTAATTGATTAAGATGGAAAAAGAGGAGTGAGGTCATGACTACGAATTTGATCAGTATTAAAAGGATGAAAACAATGATTTTTTGATTTTCTCCCCTGACTCGGATATTGATTGTTTTTGTCTGCTTGAGGGAGAACAAGAATCCCTAGGAATCCTTTCATGTGACTCCTTCGCAAAAATAAAGTTTCTGCTTGGACGAAGTGCATCACATCAGAGGAGAGAGTCACAGTGTTGAAGAGAGTTGCTGGAAACGCCATTCCTCCAATTACACAAAGAGTGTCTTGAGCCAGAGAAAAAAAGGAGATAGAGAAAGAAAGAAAGAGATGCTGATGGTGCGGAATGGAATTTACGGTTGTCCTTACTGCCCATAAGTGTTAAACTTTTATCAGCTTAAAAAACGACGGGAAGAAAATAGAGAGGAACAAAGAGAAGAGGGTGAACAGGTTATACAGCTGCTTCCATCCATACCATACGAGAGTATAGCACCGTCATAGTATTATCGTCATAATCATTATCATCATTACATCTTCTATTATTATTACTATTATTGCTGTCATTGTGATGCAGCAGAGTGGTGATGGTGCCAATGCCAGCACCATACATTCATCTATACGATCAGTATAAGTATAACCACACTACCAGCATCACACACACACTTCTTTTGCTCCAACTCTACGACGAGGACCATCATACCAGAATACCATTTTCGTCTGGCTACCTACCACCTCTCTGAGAAGAGTAGTGCCACGACCACCACCACTAAGGACAGCAATCAGAGAATGGCGACTTCAAGGAACGGAGAATGGACGGCGAAATTAAGGAAAGACAGAACGAGTGAGTGAGCGAATTCAAAGTAAAAGAATTTTTTCATCACTTACTCCCACCACTTGAACTTCTCTCTCAAGTCTTAAGCTCTCAAGTAGTTCCTCTTTCTCTCCTTTGGTTTTCATCAACAAAAGGGAGAGAAAAGAAAAAGTAAAGGAGAGGTGAGTCTCCCTTTATGACACAGGAGAAAAGGGAGAAAAAAAGGCAGAAAAATGTGGACGAGATAAGGCGTAGTTTCATAGTTCTCACTGCGTTAGCTCTATTATAAAGTGGTGCATCATTGAACAGAGAGGAAACGGAGAAAAAAGTGTACATCTAGGAGAAAGCGAAGTAGGAACAACTTTTTTTTTTATCTTGGCCGCTTGTTCAGCAACAAATTTATAAAGGAAACATCGACTTAAGGAAATCTACTGGAAGGATATGAATAAGGAGAAAAACACTTTAATCTATTTTTACTGAAAAAGAGATTGGAGCATGTGGACTCCTATATCTGGTTAGGGAGAACGAGTAGATACATCCAAGTCGAAAAAAGTGTGTCGCTCTGTCCGGTTCCATTCGACACTCCTGTCCCCCACAAAATCATTTGTCTACTTTACTGTTTTTTTTTCACCAAGTCTCCTTTTTTTGGGTGATCTGTGTTCATCGATAAGTATTTTTTCTCTTGTGTTGTTATATATTATTGTGACATATTGTGTGAAGCGTTGTAAGAAAGAAGAATGAAGTTGTTGGCCCCATTGCTGCCAGCATCCCTTCCTTGAAATATATTTCTTCATCAAATGTCGGATGTATTTGGTGCAAGTTTGGTGGTGTTCCCTGAATTGAGTGAGAGGAGGAAAGAAGGCAGTATTATATTTGAAACGGACGAGAAGAGACCATGCCGAAGCGACGTGTCAATGGCGAGATACCACTTCCTGCTGGCTGGGATATGGCCCAGGACTACGATGGGAAAATATATTTCATCGATCACGCCAGTAAACAAACAACGTGGGTTGATCCACGAGACAGGTAAGGAGAGATAAAACGCGTGCTTATGTATATCCACTCTCAATGCATGTTGGGAGCGTTAGATAAGATCAGATCAGCTCAAACTCAAAACATTCCAGAGTAGAGGGGCGAGAAAGTGAGAGAAAAACAGCGCAATAATCATAATAACAATAACAACAATAATACAGGATTAGAGTCTACATTATGACGTTTTTGAATGAGCTTGTTCAGTAGTCGTCGTCGTCATGTCATCCCATCATCATTCAAGTGCTTGACAAACTGGGCTCCCACACAGCCATCACCCTACGCCATCATTCATATTATTTCAGGAGGAAAAATAGTTTTAGTATCCCATTTACTTCGGCTTAGTCGGACGGAAGCGCATAGTTTAGAAAATATTTCATGTCATTATATCAGCTTTTAAAGTTGGGGATTATTGGTAACACACTCTTGTAATCACGTCGTTAGTTAACAGATGGACATTAGTTTGAGTGGCTTTCGTCATTTGATAGCGTGGCGACAAAGACGTTTTTCACTAATGCTCAATTCTTCCTTTTGACATTAGTTTTATGTTCGACCTTCAATTTTCTTTATCGTAACACTTGTTACGCTAATGCAGACACATATAGCATACAATGTGTGCGTCTATTTTAGGAATTTCATTGGATTTAAATGAGGCCCAGATTACATGAGGTCTTGGTGAAACGTCAGAAATATGACACGCGTCATCATCATCATGTAATCTTAGCCATTATCGGAAGAAATGCTATCAAAAAGGTTATGCTGTCTGTACTTTTAGTGCAGAGTAATAAATTTGCCATTTATGTAACTCTGCTCCGTTTTGATTGATCATCGAGAGATTGAGTATCCTTTTTTTAGCCGGCGCAAATGAGATAAATCATTAAATCACTATTGCGCAATAGGAGAAGGAATTTACTCTCGTAGATTATGATTTCGTTTTCCGATCCACTAAATCTTAATGAATAGTCAACTAAATTTAACTGGCCTTTGTTTGGTGACGCGTTATCATTAGATGTATGTAATACTAAAACAGTGTATCAGGGCTACATTGACTACATTATGGTTTTATTTTTAAAGAAGAAATGGAGTAATTATGCTGGACATAATGATGATGATCATCGTCATCATCCTCATCCTCATCAATCTTAACGCAATGTGTGTATGTATGATAATGTCTGCACCTCATTATTATTCATGGAATTTCTGAGGAATTTTTTTAATCACTTCCTTTTGTCGGTTTCTATCACGAGGAGTAGCACCATTTCAGCCATCCTCAGAATTTTTCACAATTTTTATGGGCAGTAGCAAACATTAGTTTAATATATAGCATGAGATATTAGATTAGAACTGGTATGCATTAGGAGACTCTGAGTGAGTACAGAAAAGCAACAGCCTGTTGAGTGAGAGAGAACTGCAAGAAAATGCGAATGCAGTCCCAAGCCAGCCACCAAAATTGCAGGGGGACGAGAAAGAAAAACTGGCGAGCAGTTAGTTGTTGCTCTGCTCCCGCTTTGGCACTCTGGTGTGTAGCAAAACTACAAAATTCGTAAGAGATGATTCTTATGGTAGTTTTGTAGCAGGGGCAAGGAGCCGAGTTCTCAGCGTAGAATCAAGTGCAATGCACCGGATTTTGGGATATTATATCGTACCTTTTACCATGTATCATTGGCGTTGCACTGTTAATCACGTCCATCCATAATATAAGCTTTTGCTTTTTCACATCAAGAAAAAACATAAACGAGCGAGCGACCTAACGGGCAAAGGAAAGGAAAAGGGGGAATAATTTTATTGAGAGATAAAGGATTTTCTGCGAGTAGCTCAATGAACAGGTACATATACAACTGTTCATCTAACCTATTATATCAGACACTCATCATAACAAGAGGAAAGGAAGGACTTTTTGTTGTAAGGCAAGCATGTGTGATGTGTGGAGTAATAAAAATATGACAGTACAACAGGTATAATTTCAGATGTAAGCATAGAGGTACATAACTCGCCATCCCATCACATCCCATCACTTTCTTTCCTCCTACTTCCCAAGCAAATTTTCAGGACTGGCTCTTCAACCTTTGTGTCTAATAATTTGAGTCCGACATATAGCAAAATCGAGTTTCTTTGATTGTGGGAAGGATTTCATCTGACACTTTTTCCGAGCTTTGCCTTTCTCTCATTTTTATTCCCTCTCATAACCCCTCCTTTTGGTAGGTTTCTTTGTCGAGGTGTTATTGCAAAACATAAAAACATCGTATAATAATGGAGATAGACACCTGCATCATCTCATCTAGTTAGTTTACCGTTTCTTTAACACTATTTCACGGTCACATTCACAACTCATCAGTCGTCATTTAGATTTCAGTCAGAGGAACCGACCACGGGGACGATCGACAATCATAATAAAATCTGTTCACATAATTCCCTTTTCCTCCCTTGGTCTTCGAACGATAATTCAGACAGATTTTTATTGCACTACCGTGCACACACGCAATGCCTCAATAGGGAAAAGGATTTATGACAAAAAGTCTCTTCGTCTCGTTTGGCTTCGTCATTCCCCTTGCGCTGCTAGACGATAAAAAAAGATTCCAATAATAAATACATAAAATGAATTATATTTTTATCTAGTGATAAAATACAGCAGTAATATTCAACGACTTTTCTCTCTTGTTCGTTTTCGGGAGTGGTACACTGTAGTGGTCCCAGCCATAACATCTCTTGTGTCATATTCATATTATTGTATAAAGGAATTTTCGGAAGGATCGTGCCTGATGATTCCTTTTTTGTTATTTATGCATCCAGTAGGATATTTTACTGCTTTTTGTGATGTTTATGTCTTTCTTCGCTTAACGAAAAATTGGAATGGTACAGTGTACCATGTTAGGTTGCTATATATAGTAGAGGGTGTACTGAACATGGTACAATCGTAAAATATCTCTCAGCTAGCATGAAAATAACTTGGGTAATGGGCGTCATTTATTTTACTTAACTGTTCGAAGCGATATAAAAATATTGCAAATCATTTTTAAAGCGTAAATTTAGCACTTCTTCTTACCTTGTGCGAAATAGAAATAATGCCTACGGAAGAGTAAGCAGTTGACCCAAACCCATCAAAATCCGATGGTTTATGATGCGTAACAGTTTTAACGCGCTGCGTTACCTGCCTCGGCTTCTCTCACTGACCAATTGGCATTGGCATCATAAAAAGTTTATGTTTGTCTCGTTGTGATTTACGGATATGCAAATTGTTCGCGGATTTTATTACTAATTTTTACCCCTTCCCCAGTCATGAGGGAAGAGCCAGACAGTTCCACTTGAGTGATTGGAAGTCATGTACCTTAATCATGACAATGAGACATAAGAAGGCTCTAAACTTTAGCATAAACTAGAGTCAGACGGCTATCGCTTGAGAAAAGCTGACGATTTCAATTTGAAACATGAAACAAAGCTTCTTTGTCCCTGAGTTACACACAGAAACTTGTGTCTGCCAATGCAAAACTGGACAGTAAAGTGGAGATCCTTAATTTAAAGCGATGACACAGGGGTCAAGTATCATTTGAGTGATAATAATATAGGCAGCTTGTCTGGTTGCATTTTTTCTTTGTATACTTTGTATTTAATTTCACTCAAGTCTTTAAGTCTTTCAATACTTTCAGTTTTACTCAAGAGTTTTCTGTCATCTCCTCAAGATTCATAAAATATTATCGTGTTTATTTATGCTGGACAGATTTTGTAAGGAGAGCTAGACTATGATGCTCTCGGATTTTGGAACATGATAACACACTCCTTCATTTTAGTCATCTTTTTGCCGACTTGTCACAAATCTTTGCACTTTGCGATAGTGATGCTACGTGCAGTATCAGCAGAATGCCTGCATGATGCGTAATCTTGAATGAGTGAAAAAAATGAAGCGAATTTTTTAAGTAAAAACAGACATCTCACTTCTGTTGTCATACATTTTATGTATGGATGTGAAGTGTAATTTTGTAAACCCAAAACTAACGATAAAGAGCATATTCCTCAGTTGAGCGAGTTCCATACCATTATTAGTCATTTTCCTGAATTCCACACTGCACACTCATCTCGTTTCATACATATTTTATGCATTTATTTGCTCAACGATGATGATGTGATGATACATGGATCGCGTGACTGCAGAAAAGTGGTTGTTTAACGTCAGACTCAAACTGTAAAAATTTCATGAAACGTTTCTCTCTCTCTCCCATTCCTCGTATAAGTAAGTAAGTACATGATGATATGATTTCTTACATAATTATCTCTCTTCCTTCCGCAGGTTGACTAAGCCAGCTACCTTTGCCGACTGTGTTGGAAACGAGTTACCGGTAGGATGGGAGGAGGCGTACGACCCACTAATTGGTGTATACTACATCGACCATATCAACCGTAAGTTGTTTGAGCGCGTCCCCATTTATTTTGTGTCATTTTAATCCACGCATTATGCGGTAGACTCTATAAACCAATGGTAGTGTATTGCATCTCTCCTCCAGATCATAAATACTGCAAATACTCATTCAACGTACCTAGTTTTCTCTATCTCCATCATGATGAGATAGAAGTACCGCAGTTAATTACAATGAAACATAAACTTGCCATGTAATTTCGTGGTTCATTGGTGAATCAATATAACCTACAAGTTGAGCATGAACCTAGTCAAGCATGAATAGAAATGATGAAAGTGCCGTAATTCCTCAACTCTCATATCATCATCTTCCCTTTCAGTAAATGTGATGACGAGTGTCTTTATCCAATTCAATATGAAGTAATCAGCAAGGACTTTGGCTGAAAATGTACAGTTGTACCTAAAAAAAGTTTTTTTTGGTGCTTACTACACATTTTGTTTGAGCTTTGAATTCGGACGTTATGTAATTTTAGGGGTGACACTACAAAACTCCAATATATTTATATCTGATCATGCATATTTATGTACATCCAACAAAACTGTGATAGTCATGAAAATAAGGTAGAGCAGCACATTATAAGCAACTTCTTTTGAGCGAGAACATTCCGCAGCTAACAGTTGACTCTGTTTCCTTGGGTTTTCTCAGGCAACTGACGTCATGGACTGTGACTATGAGAAATGTATGAATTCTAATTTTTTTTCTTTAAAAAATGCACCTTGTACGCATATTGGTAATGATAAACAAGATGAGAATACTTTGCAGTGTAATGCTTGCGGTTTTTTAGTCGTTGTGTTGAAATTTGCAAATGTATGACATAGCACTTTGCCGAAGATCGGCATTGAACATGGCTGTAAGCAAGTATGCTTGTTTTTTGAAGTGAGTTAAACACCAACACAACAAGCAAGCAAAGGAGCATTTGCCATCCTCTATGTTTTTTATAGAATGACATGGAATGGCAATTTTTGCCTCATGACATGGAATCTTAGACAGCGTGGCGTTTTACCTTCATCTTTGCCAGCACCAACTTACACTCTCCAACCGTACCAAAAACACAAGGAGTGCAGGAGCTGCTAAGACTCACTGAAAAACAATCTGAGCTCAACAAAAATGTAGCAATGTGTTTGCATATGTGTAGCAAACCAACACGTAAGTTTGTTTGGTAGTGGCAGACATTATGGGAAACATTCTCGCAAATAGTTTTTATCATCATTTGCCATTTTATTCGGA